>JARJLF010002639.1:0-32649 GCA_029378395.1 Mycena leptocephala | reverse complement strand
ATTGTGGCAAGGTGTGCGTAGTGCCTGACCAGTTTGTGTATAGGTCACCTAAGCTGACCCTGTGTAGGCCAGTGTAGGTCTCTCCAGATCAGTGTAGCTACCTAAACTCATTTATACTCAACTACGCTGGAGTTAAGCCTGTATTTATTCAACCAAACATTACAAGTGCAGCAGATGGTTGTATTCCGGGAAGGTGACATCTGTCTAGGAAGCTAGGCAGACCTAGCCTGACATATACATACCTTGGCAGACCTATGCACAGCTACACACAGCTACACAGGACTATACAGAGCTACACAGAGATTGTGTAGGTCACTAGACAGATGTGGTCTGCCCAGCTCTGTATAGGAACCTTACCAGATGGTAAGTCTAGGAGGGCCTTGAACGCAGTGCCTTGCACCTGTGGTCACGGAATTTTGAGTCCTCTTCCACTCGTCGTAATTCGATGAAGAGTACATCCAATTTTAGTAGCATAGGCATTTGGCATCAGGGCCAAATGCCTATACCTGCCATGAATGCCTACTGTGCAAGGGCAAATTTTGATCTGCCATCATTTCCGTGGTTTCTCAGTAATTCAGCACAAGTCCCTCCTTCAACATATTAAATATATCCTGACCCTAACACTAACCGGAACCTAACCTAGCCTGAACCCTTAACTGCTAACCATGAACCCGAACCTGACCTCTAACCACTAACCCCAAACCCCCTAACCCGAACACTAACCTGCCGAACTCGGCAATCTGCGAGCAACATTACTGCGTGATGCAGCCAATTGATCGATAGGAGGCATTCAGAGGCCGGTCCGAGTGCCTATGCTACTAAAGTTGTCGTGCCTCTTTGATGAAGCACCACTGAGACAGAACACTAGCTACCACCTCCTGTTGAACCACAGCCTGGAATGTCATGATTCGGGCTCAGACAGCCCTTTCTTTTCAGTCATACAGCCGGTTATTCCTGGGTTATTCCCTGCAACACAACACAATTGAAGGATAGGAGCATGCCTGGGTTATTCCTTAACAACCCGGGCTCCTATCAAACAATATACTATTGCCAGGGTTATTCCTTAACCACCCAACCCCCTAGGACTCGAAACGACTTGTCTTCACATTCATATTGGACGCACTCCTATGTGTCCAAATACCCCTTGTCCCTGGACTCCTCAGTGTTAGGAGCTGAACCCTTTATGCCAAGCACACTTAACTCCTCAAACATCAGGAGTCACTCTATCTATTCGACTCCTTTATGTTGACCCCTTACTCCTTTATGCAGCCCCTGCATTAACCCTGTATGACAGGATCATACATGTTCCTATGATCGGACCCCTTTGTACTATATCTATCTTCCCCGGGAATTGTGCGCACAATTCCACATCTATAGGCTTTTTTTGGAGTTATAGATTTTACAAGTGTCAATTTCTGAGGGAATCTCGCGCACATTTGTGCGTGAGATTCCCTGAAAAAGGACCCTTTTCAAAAAAGTTTGTGCGCGAGATTCCCTGAGAAAGGACCCTTTTCAAAAAACATTGTCCCTCTATAAGGCCATCTGGGGCCTTATAGATGAAAAAATCCCATGAAAAGGGAATTTCCTGGGAATCTCACGCACAAAGATTTTAAAAAGGCCCTTTTCCCGGGAATCTCGTGCACAAAGCTTTTAAAAAGAGCCCTTTCCCAGGGAATCTCGCGCACAAAGGTTTTGACGGGAGACCTGTTGCAAAAAGGTTTGTGCGCGAGATTCCCTGAGAAATGACCCATTTTTAAAATGTTTGTGCGCCTGATTCTGTCTATAAGGCTGTTTGGAGCCTTATAGATGAAATTTATGTCAAATTGCTGGAAAATGGCCATTCCCGAGGAATCAGGTGCACAAAGGTTTTAAAAAGAGCCCTTTTCCAGGGAATCTCGCGCACAAAGGTTTTAAAAAGGGCCCTTTCCCAGGGAATCTCGCGCACAAAGGTTTTGACAGGGGACCTGTTGCAAAAAGGTTTGTGCGCGAGATTCCCTGAGAAATGACCCTTTTTTAAATGTTTGTGCGCGAGATTCCCCGAGAAATGGCCCTGCTCGAGAGTCCATCTATAAGGCCCGAGATGGCCTTATAGAGACAGCTTTCTATAAGCCCAAGATCCATCTGAAAGATGCGAGAAAGTCGGCAAGAGCAGGCCATCTATAAGACGCAAAATGGTCTTATAGATGACTGGTGTAGATTGCGTCTCCACAGCAGGGGGAAAAAAAATATAAGACAGAGGGGGATAGTATATCAGAGAAGTGTAAAGCAAGGGCATTAGATCCAGAGAGACCAGCTTAGCTTGAGCAGCAGATTCAGGGAGAATGGGCGCAGATTCAGGGAGAAGGGGTGCCAATAGATGGTAGAACACCACCACCTGTGAGCAGCTGAAAGCCAGAACATCCAGAAGACAATAGAGGAGCAGTAGAGGGGCAAGATTCAAGTACATCCAAGGAGGGGAAAGAGATGGTGGTGGAAAGAAAGAAAGAGCGAGTTGGTCACATGATTAAAGTCAACCAAATGATTGGCTAAAGCAACAGCCACAGATGCTGGCAAATATGAAAGAAAAATACTTTGCCACACCTCCACCGATGGCCAAGGCCCAAGACTTGAATACATGTCTCATAGGATCCTGTAGACCCCATCTAGACCAAAAAATGAGACGCAACTACTCTCAAAGTGTTGGAATAAGAAAATCTCGATATTTGGTTCAACCACCCAAAAACCACCAAAGAAAATTAGTTTGCGAGATTTCCACCGATGGCCAAGGCCCGAGACTTGATTCCATACCTCATAGGATTGTATAGAACAGATATAGGCAAAAAAATGAGACGCAACTGCTCTCAATGTGATAGAATAAAAATATTTCGATATATTGCTTTAACCACCCACAAACCCCCCAAAGAAAAATACGTTGCAAGGTTTCCTAACACTTGGCTATTTCCAAGCTATTTCGATGCATCGAAATATGATTGCCGACGCTTAGCTCTAGCCGAATCGTACTTGTAATATTCCTCTGCTCTGCTGTGCTACCTATCTCGCCACCACCTTCAAGACTTCCCCAACCCCTCTATCTACTGGTAAGTGCCCGATGTCAAGCTCAATATTCCTTGGTTCTCTCATTACCAGCTAGGTTAGGTTCATGCTTCTTCCTCACCGTACCTTATCATCATCTATACTGCCAACGTCGAGCTTGACATTTTAAATTTCTGAATTATTTCATCACGTGCTACACACCTTCATATTCCTCATCAACGTTGGCCTACCCAATTGATTTTTGCTGCCATTTTCGGCGATGATGGTAGCAATACAATCAAATAAAAATCCACCTCCTGCTCCACACTACCCTGTGTTTACTCTGCCACATAATGCATTGTTGCATTGCAAGCCGTTGGCCTAAATTTATTTTTGCTGTCCTCGTCGCCGATGATGGCGGTGACACAAAAATAAAATAAAAACCCACCTTTTGCTCCATACTACCCTAACCCCTCTTTTCAGAAAACGGCCCAGAAAGCACCAGGGCCCTGGTTCTCGGGTTGGATAGCTAGAGCACAGCCACATCCTGGATTCAGAGCTCTGAATCCAGCCATATATATAGGCCAGGGATATACGCTATCCATGGGCATTGATATCTCCCCTGCCGTTCTGACTTTTCTTCAGCTAATATCTCTCTCCCGCCCTGCGCAATATATTATGATGTCCTCTGCCATTGTTGCGTAGCATAAATTGTTTCCGATTCGAGTACCACTCAACACCAAAATCATATGAGCCTTGAGATGCGGCCCCACGAGGACTTGGTACATCCGATCTCAAACTGCATTATCCCCTCCCGCCAGCTCTCTCTCGTCTCTGAGCTGCAAGCTCCCACTCAATTATATATTATATTTGACCGAGGACGTTCTCAATCCACCCTTTCTTTGTAAGCTTTTTTTTTATCCCTATGTCGGCACTGGCGCATTTTTATTCCGGCCCAGAATATGGCCATTTCTATTAAATAAAAACAATTTGATATAGTTTGAGCGGCGGTCGGACGACGGCGGGTGAATAGAAGGACAGGAAGAAGATACACGGGGAAGCGGATGAGCGAGAGCGCCGACGCAGCTGAGACAGGAAAATGAAAGATGAAGTACCTCGCGATGATCCCATAACCCGAGAAGACCCAGCGATGCCAGCCGAGCCCAGATTTGCAAGTACTGCAAATATTGAGCCGCCCGCGGCATCGTGATTGCTAAACGGCGGACAAGGCAACTAGATTGAATTGAAGGCACAGAGCGGGATAACGATACCGAGCATGAGATGTTGATGAGATGAGAGAGCCGGGAATAAAGTGAAGGTGAAATAGATATTTCCACGCGTAGCAACGATGGAGGAAATCCGCGGATGCAGGATTGCTGTCGTACAGGACGGGAAGGCGTCAGGGCCAAGAAGTGAGGGGGAGCAAAAACAGACGCAGTAAGTCCTATGGCCCAGTCCGCCGTGGCCCCGATTGCTGGCGGCAAGACTCCGCAGCGACGGCGGGCGCCAGCCCGAGACGAGGGACATGCGTTCTCCGCTGCGCGAGAGCGAACGCCCCACGACCGGTGTGCGCTCGCCGGTCGAGAGGGATGTCCCTCGCTGGCGCTCGACAATGCTGAACAAACATTAGCTCGAGCCAGGCAAAACATGGGATAGAAACGTGAAGACAACAAATGCACGCACCCCTGCATAACGGCCGCTGTCGTGATCCTGTTCGCGTGCTGCTTCTACATATTGTCCGTGTACTTGTCTGTCTCGTCGACGATCTCTTCTGAGAGGATCTCCTCGATGATAACTGCATAAAACATAATTAATCCATGGAAGAAACAGCGGAGTGAGGAAAAGCGCACCTTCGAGTGTGATCACCCCAATGGCGCCCCCAGGCTTTCCCGGCGTCTGGCTGATAAGGAGGAGATGCGGGCGCCCGGTTTGGCTGTCGTGCGTGAAAATCGATAGTGAGCAACAGCGAATAAACAGCGAGTGCACGATAATGAATAAAGTATAACTACGCAAGCGGATATAAGCGCGCGCGAGAAGACGCACAAATAATCCAGCGCCTGGAAACAATTGATGCTTGGCTTTGCCTCGGGGAGGATCGACAGCGGAAAGCTCGACACGGGGAGTGCTTCATTCAGGTCATACTTGAGAAGCTGCGACAGTGTGTGTTAGCGTCACGTAGCAGATAATGGTCTCCGGCTCGAGACCACCAGGGGCAGGAAGAAGAACAGAGTACCCGCACCTTCTTAATCAGCAACAGCCCGATGAAGGCGTCTGGATCGTTCGGCTCCTGCACCGGGAAACGCGAGTAGCCGCTTAGCAGGATGGTCTCCACGAGCTTGTCGTCGACGATCGCGTCCGCGGAGAGGGTTACAACGTCCTGTTGCCATTAAATAAAGTCAGCACAGCTCATCCATGAACAAATCAACTGGGGAAAAAAATACACCTCCGTTCGTATAGACAGATACAGGCTGGAGGAGTGAATGAATTCAAAGCCGGAAAACAATGCACCTGAATGGGAGTCATGATCTGCTCCACGCTCTTGATTTTGAGCTCTAGCACACTCTTTAGGATGCTGATCTCGTCGTTGCGCAGCGGATCTTCGCCTGTGCAGTGGAATTGGAGGAAGGACTTCAGCTCGGCCTATGAATGGGATATCATGAAGAAGGTAGAACACACGAAAATATCGGTGGAATCCAACTCGTCGAAAGGAGAGCAGATGCACAGAAAACGATGAAGGCAATTAAAAGGGGAAAGAAGCGAAACCGAACGCAGGGAGGGAAGAAACCAAGAAAGATAGAGGAGAGAAACGCACCTTTTTATACGCTCCCCTTGCCGAGTGCCCAGTCAAGCAGCTTCGAAATCGGGTACGTGATCGGGGCGAAGAGGTACATGAGCCCCAGCACAAACGGCGTGCATGCGACGCCGATGGAGAGGCCGTAGCCCAGGGAGACAGCTTGTGGGATTATTCTGCGGAGAGCGGCGATGTTAGTGAATACATAATGAGATCGGAAACGCCAGCGAGCAGATGACCAGGGAATGAGCGAAGAAAAGAATAGCACGGAAGAGGACAGACAGCCAAGCACCCAAGCAAAAGAGTGAATTCAGCTAGAGACTGATAGGCGGCAGAATGCGGGAAAGGGAGGGGGGTAGTGACGTCGGTAGGTGGATCAAAAGAGAAGGCGGGAGGAAGGACGAAACGTACTCGCTGAATCGCCAACCAAAGGTTGATAAAAGACATCAGCGCGTTGGCTCAATCAGTCGCTGATAATGCTGACCCGAAGATGACTAGAATGTGGAGTGGCGTTAGTCTTGGCTTGACTGGGTTGGGTTGGATGGATGGATGATACGCACCAATGGCTGTTGTGGAGAGCGCCACTGCTGCAAGGCCGCCCCGATCTGCGGGTCAAGCAAGCTCACTACGCGAGATGGTACAGCATTGGAATACCCACCGCGCTATCGAGGAAAATAGGCAAACTTTCATTAACGATGACATTGCACAGTAGGAGAACCTATTGTATCATCATCATCAACACTGAGCAGGACACATGAAAGGAACGCACGACAAGGACCCAGTGCCGCCCTTTCGACATCAAATGCAGAACCTTCTGCGCATTCCGCTGCTCGTTGGGGTCTTCGGAGGACGTCGCCAGCGCGCGTAAGTGCAGCTCCTCGAGGCCCACCAGCCCGAGCGTCAACCTGAAGTCTCATGAGCTCGATACCGGGGGCAGTAACGGACGTACCCAGCAAACAGACCACCGAGTAAGACCATGGCCACACTAACGGCAATCTTCTCCCAGAATTCGGGCAACCACATCTCGGGGTGTGTGTGCATCTTATCTTGTTGCTGGTTTGACTGCCTATTTGCGTAGCAAGGTTGGTGAGGATGGGGGAGGTGAATGCGTAGCGGACCAAGAGGAAGAATGAATAATGATGTCGCATTGTAGTGTATGATTGGGCGAAATAAAAGAGTTTTGAGTGAGATCGTGACGGGAAGTGGGAAGATTTTATGCACGTAAACCACAGCCACGGCCAAATACGCGCCCGCGTTGGCCGGCGTCAGACAGATGACGTCAGTAAAAAGAACGGGTTCAAGTTCAGGAATCTTGCTTGAATGCGGTATGATATGTGTCGAAATGGTCCCGGAATTTAAATTTGTTTGCCAAGGGCTTAGACATGCCGCTGGACGGTGCGGCACAGGCTAAGAAATGCATCCAAATCTCATCTTCCCAATATTCATCCTCAGCTCATGCTGCAACTTACCGTCTGTGGACCACAATCCGCGGTTTTCCCTTTATACACACGGCGCCCTGGTCCAATGACATTCCAATGAATCACATTCGGAGGGAAAAAAACACTCCGTGTCAGTCGGAGCATCCAACTTCCACCTCTTCTCTTCGGGAGGCGAGACTAATTCGCGAGCCGCTGGCATAAGTGGCACAAACCCGTTGCCCAAGTTGATTGACATTACCATTTGTGAATTAAAATAAATCTCGACCCCGCCGAACTCCCGTTCCAGCCTGGGTTCAAATCTGGACGCTGCACCCGTAAGTCAAAGGAATACGGCTGCAGGCCAAGCAAATAATCGGATTTTGCTATTAGATTGCTGCTTTCGGGCGCCGAGCCTTCATATCCTTGTCCCCTACTTCCAGTTATTCTGGTACATCAACAATTTCTGCTCTCCTTGGCGCCCACTCGGCACGACTCATTGCGCTTGGACGAAGGTAAAAAGCTCTTATCGCCATTGGCATTCATCCCGATTCGCAACTGACAACTGTGCGGTGGCTCTAGCAGTCCACATGTGCAAATTTTAAAATCCTGGGGTCCATATCATGGCAGTTAGAATTACAGGAGCCTGCAGGCAGAAATCAAAGGTGACAAGCCACAATTCCACTCAAATCAAAGCAGCCCAATCGTACAATTGAACTCCACCATCTGCCCAGTACTGAGCCTCCCCGCGACAAACGACTCATGTCGTGCGACCCCGATGTGATGGCTTCCGAAAAAAAGTTCCCCGCCAAGCGGCCGAGGTATAGTACAACAAAGCGAGGTACGAGTTCAAATTTTGTTGTAGCGTCTGTTTATAAGAGACTAGAGGTATAGAGGGATTTTGCAGCTTGCTACTTAGTACTGGTTCCTTTAGGTTTTGCAACCGTTGCTTCGGGCTTTGGCCCAGACCCTTGGCAGCGATACTGTCGCGTCAGCGCAAGCGGTTGCGTTTATTTCGACTTGTTTCAGATTTTCATTGGCTCGCGTCATTGTTTGGTCGTGCATCACTCAGAACAAGACGCGCTCGTCACGTGGCATATCATTTTCTTCCTCTTGCGACCACCCGCACGCACGAATGCATTGGTCTTTCGTCCTCTGCGCTGGACGGGAGGATGTCTGTCTATCTTTTCGGATGCTGCACTCATGATGCGACCTCTACGGCGACAACTCATTATACGCAAAGTCTCAGAGTGTGTACGGGGAGATGAGTAGTCGTCTTTATGCAAGCCTCAATAATCATCCACTTCAGCTTCCAGCCCTCGGGCCAATCGCCACTCCCACCATGCATTCCCTGCGCGATCTGTATACGCTCGTTCTAATTATTCTTCCCCTGCTCACGGTCTGCCGTCTTTAATCCAATTCTGCAATTCATGGCGCCTTCCTTCTACCCTGGGCTGCATTTCTCTCGCCGATCGTCGTTTTTCACGTCGGATCCTTCATCCTCAATCAGCAACTCTTCATTGGGTATTGCCTTTGCAAACGACGGTGGCGCCTGGGGTGCTGATCCAGCGATGGTTGTCGACGACTGCCGGTGCCGTCGTCGGTGAGTATTCTCGTTCCTTGTTCACGCTTCCTTCGCCCTTCGATGCAGTCGTGCTTCGCTTCCCCACCGTTCTGATGTTCTACTCGACGTCGCTGAGTAAAACCGAGCCGATCTTTGTAGGAGGACGGAGTGCGGGCTCGGGCGTCCTTTTTAGCATGTCCTCTTTCATCTCCTGTTTCCCTTTTTGCCTATGTTTCGCCTTGCTCCACTTCTTGTCACCGTGCAAGCGAGGATCCGGGCGCCATGCCGGGCATGTTTCCAGCCTGTTCGCTGTGGTGCTGATTGTACTGCCAGCGCGGCGACGGCTGTTGAACGGTACGCAGCGCGCAGGTCGTGTCATCGGAGGCGGCTTCAAAAATTAGCATTAAGCCACGTCCCAGCTGTGACTGGGAAGACGTCCCAGTCCCGCCCGCCGGAGAGGATGGAGACGGCGGTGCCGCCGAAGCTGGGGCTGCAGGTCGCGTAGCGGACAAGGGGCGTCGCGGAGACAGCGGCGGCGCCGAGGATGCAGGCAGAGGTGAGGGAGGCGAGTGAGAATATTACGAAGGGCCCGGGATGAAGAGGAAAGAAGAGATTGAACTGGAATGGGAAAGGGCTCCAAAATACTCGAGGGACGAAAGCGAATGATTCTACCTCGAGTCAGCTGTGATTTTTGTACACCCTTCGTCACCAAAAAAAATCAGAAGTATGGATGGCGAACTTTGACCCCCCCCCACTGCTTCTCTGTGCATTCCAGTGCTTGGCTAAACGAGAACCCCCGACAGCACGGCAGGAGATGCCGATCAACTATTCTCGTGCGATGCTGAGTTCACGTTCGAGCTGGCATATTTTTTTTGCTAACTGTTTCACCACTGGCGGCCAGTGGCGGTGGACAATGGGCGGCGGATACTTCGGAGACGGACTCTGAGCGACTCAACGTATAAAACGGCATAGATCCTTGCCACTGAAGAATCCGCCCGAGTTGTCCGACCGCCCCACAAATATGGAAATGCCGAGATTTCTGTGCGCCGGAGTCCGCTCTCTTCACCCTTGTTTCATTTCGTCCGGGCATTGGAAGCAGCGGGCGGCATAAAAGCCCACCAGCTAGTCCTAGTTAGTAGCACGGAAATTTGGCGCCAAGGGCTTTCCTCAGGTATAAAAGATGCCACCGAACGGAGGCTAAAATCATTCGCTTTCTCCCCTCGAATTTTTTCGAGCCTTTCCCTCTTCAATTCCAGTCCAAGTTCTCCCTTCAACCCAGTAGCGCAATGTTCTCCTTCTCCTCCCTCATCGCTGCTTGCCTCCTTGGCGCCGCCGCTGTCTCTGCGACGCCCCTGGCTCGCGGCTACGGTACCTGCAGCCCGAACTTCGAGGGCACCCCCATCTCCATCGTGTCCGGCGGTCGGGACTGGGGCGCCTACCCTCTCCAAGACAGCACGATACTCAGTGCCTTCGTAAACTCGAAATGGCATGTGGAGCAGGCGGGCTCGTCCGCCGCCACTTACATCGTCAAGTAGGTTCATTTTTCTGTTTGATACTTCGGGTAAGTTGACGATGCCTAGGGCACTCACCCCCGACAACGGCCTCGTCGTGGACGTGGATCAGGGGGTCTTGGAGTTGAAGCCGATCGACTCGTTGAAGATGTAAGTTCCTCCCTCCCTCTTCCCTTGAGTGGTGTTGGAATCTAGCCTGATCCGTCCAATCTTTTTAGGACCCAAATCTTTGAGATCGACTGCACCTTCTGTTTCTCCGGCGCGTCGTCTGCTCACTCGAACTTCGAACCGGCCGTCGGGTGCACGATCAAGAACACCGGTTCCGCCGACGACATCTGCGTCCAGCTCCACCACGACACCGGACTTCTTGCCCTCAATGTTTGCAACGGGTCGGCGGACCAGATATTCAACTTCTTCACCTGAGGGCAACTCGGAAAAGTAGGTGTAGGTGTTTTGAGTGAGAGGGAGAAATACCTGCTTTTTTATGATTAGGATTATGTACGGACTCGGACACGGACACGTCAAGTAGTTGTTAATTGAGATTGAAACCTTGTTGAAATTGGTCAGGATAAGACTGGTAGCCAATCCTTATTATCCCCCGGATGGGTGGGCTACCCGGGGAATAATAAGGGTAGGTGTCTGAAAATGCTGGATTATGCGCAATCCACTGGGTGCATTTACCGGCGCTGTCTTTCCTTCTCGAGCACCGACAATGATCTTTCTCCCCCTATCCCGTAGGTACGTATTTCGCTCATGCCAATATCATGATCATTCCCAATCCATGCCCTCGCTCTGTTTCCAGGCTTTTGACAGGATGTCCTACCACTTGGAATGGAACCCAAATCCCAACTTCACGAACCAGCCAATCAGACTCAACCCACTACAGCTTTTCACCGCCATGGCTCCGAACCTAATCGCGGGTGTAACGTGTACATTCTGCGACCGTATTTTTGTTGGTGGCTCATCTCATTGACCCATGCATGATGCGAATTGCATTTCACAGCCGGCTTTGTCGTCTGCTGCAATCGACCAAATGCATTCATTTCTGGCTTATAATGACACGGCTGTCGTCTGAAGTACATCCTCACGGATTCGAATAAGTAAGCTGTATTCCTTCTCTGCGCAGCTTCGATGGAGTAGATATTTGGCGTGCCGCACCTGACCCACGGGGTTTATTCCAGCAATTTCGACCCGAAGCATGGATACCACGAAGCCCTCTCACTACTGAGCCCGCCCCATCGCCGACCTTCACACTTATCGCAGTACATGCTTCATTAACCGCAACGTACAGCAGCAAGTTCCTTGGCACTGGCTCAACGTCGATAAATGGAGCGCATCCATGCGTCATTTACCTTCGGCATTATGAGTGTTCCATGAAGGGTCGGATGCCATTGTCTGAATGGCTCTCAGGAGATTTCGGAAAGGGTCCTCGAACACTGTCGGGCGCTGTTTTACCTTACGACCGATGTGACAGGGTCCTTCTTTCTACTCATGGCACATAAGCTCTTGCGTGAGAATTCAGAAGACGTCTTGTACTGCGAGGATAACTCGTTCCTCATAGCCTTCTGCCAGAAAGCGACGTTATTGCCTCGCTCATTCTTTTGCTCCGAGCAACTGGAATTTGACAAGGACACCTCTGTTGACACCGGCACTTCAGCTACCATCTATCCGGGATTCTTGGGAACTACGGCAGTGGAGCTTCAGATTAAACTCTTCTACCATTAACAAGGTTACAAAGGTCGTTGCCGTTCAAAATCTGACTCTGCATTATTGAATTTAATTTGTTTTTAGCGCTTCATCAGAGGCGCTGTAATTCTACAACTGGTACAGCATCCAAATATTCTGCGGTTCACGAGTATCGTGGACGAACAGTTCAAGATCTGCATAATCACGCCGTGCCATACCCACGGTCATATCATGAAGTATATCGCGGGCGTCGAGGGCGTGAATTTGAAAAGAAATCGTGCGTAATTTGTGCTGTAAAGATGGGCTCGATGACCAAACACGCTTTAGATGAAGCAGGTCGCAGATGGCTTACATTTCCAGCATCAATACGGGATCGTCCACGGAGATCTGAAAGGTGTACGTTGAACCAGCAGGTCGCGCTCGTCTCACCTGAAGTAATACAGTGAAATATTCTCATCAGCGACAATGGCAAGGCGGTGATCGTTGATGTAGGATTATCGTTCATTCAAGAGACGACTGTGTTAGAGCTGCATGTGGTGGAGGATCCCAATGCCCTCTCAATTGTTCGCTGACAATGTGCAGAGGCAATCAGCACCGGTAGATTATCCGTGACGTACAGGTCCATTTCAACGTTGGCCGCGACGATGCTTGCGCGACCTCTTCCAGCGGCGGCGGGATGTTCCGCTGGATGGCCGGAAAGACTACTTTCCCCTCTTTTTGGTCTCCTAACTGCCGAGGCGATGATTCAGAGTGTCTTTCGGTATGCTCATGCTCGGCGTATGTTCAACATGCTTAATTTTATATCTCCTCATGAAGTTCTAGGTATTCAGCGGTCAATCTCCGTGGGATTGGCCGGAAATGAAGGCAGAATCGCACAGAGTGTGGTAGATAATCTGTGCCCGTCGCGCCCATCCAGTATCGCCGACGAACTGGGCGGCATTCACCATCAGAGCGACCCACTATTCAGGAGGCCTATAATCGGCTGGCTTGTACACCATGATATCGAACGGTGTGTGTTTCCAGTCCACCTCAGGGGTATAATTCGCGATTCGAGCTACTTGATTTGTTGCGTGTAATTTGCTACAATATTTCAGACTCGATCATTCTTCGGGTTCTTTCCCAATTAATTGAACACCCAAATTCAACAGTTGGTATTCTTTGGACGTGTGTCAAGGCAAATCTGTGAACCAAACACTGGGGGTGCCGTGGAATTGGTTTCATGGCGGGGGACCGACACTTGCCATGGCACTTGCCACAGCACTGCTTCCGCTGAACAAAGAAGTGCAAAAGTATCTCATTTCGTAATTATTAGACAACGATAAGGGAGCCGGCTCGGCTGGTTTGGACCCTGAGATGATTCTGTTTCGGATCAAACTGTCCTTCCCATCGGCTTTGCTCTGGCATCCTCTGTTGCCCAACGCGAGCTCTCCACTTCGTCGGGTTTCTCAGAACTATCTGATGAACATCCAAGGACTTGGATCAGTAATGCCCAATCGAAAACAGGCTGTTCCTGTCCTCTTTTTGTCTCAATACCCTCCATTTTTTTTTTGGCATGATTGAGGGCACCATATATGTAGAAATTCCTTGTTGATTCCAGCTCGCAAATGCACTTAGGTGGTCTCTAAATCGCTCAGCACTGTATTTCTAAACCTACACAAACCGGAGCCATGATTTGAATTCAACGGGTAACATGTTCTCAAATCGTACTACATATCGGTTGCCGAACCGATGGTCTTAGACAGGCCGAGTTAGATCTTATGCATTTGGCATGCATTGAAAATCGCTACTACATGGTGTAACCAATTTACAGAGCATTCAGTGAGCTCAGATCCCAACATTCACTTCCTCAATGCTGGTAGTTAGTCTTGGCACACCCGAAGTTTAGATCAAGAAATATTCTGGGAAATATCCTTCCAGCTGTTGAGGCTGCATAAAACCCAACTTTACCTTGATTTTTCCGAGTACCAACCACCGAAAAAATATTGTTGAGGTCGTTGCCATCAGCCATTCCCTACCTGCCAGTTGTGAGACATTTTGGCGGCCAGAGAGGGGCAGTCTTTGAGACTACATTATTGAACGTGGGAGTGAGTTCCAACAAAGTTTAAACTTCTGAATTTATCGGCGGCCCGGAACTACCGTGCATAACAACTGTTGAGGCTGTACGGAATGTTAGGCTTCCTCGTTTAAAACTCTAGTGCTCAATTCTCTCGATACGTAGAGTTTGAGGAATCAACACTCTAAAAAAGAGCAGATTCGTGCCGCCCGATACTATGTGCATTTTTCTCCATCCTGGTGTCGAGGACAAAAACCTCGAGAGACAAAAAAAAAGGAATCCTGACATTGCACACGGCAATTGAGTGCTCGCGAACAAGCACTGGTTGACCGGGTTGATCCGCTTACGACGTCGTGAACAAAAATGACAAATGTCGGTGCTCTGCCCATCAAATGCACATTTTTCATCGAGGGCCACCCACCAGATTCCGTGCACAAACCTCAGGAAAAATAAAATGCTGGCGGGCAGTTTCAAACAGGTGGCTGGTGAAACAGACCTAGCACCTCCCGACTTGATCCCCTCAAAAAATGCCTTGCCCGTCGGTTTTGCCTAAATCTAAGTTGGTAGACCCCATCCCAGCATCGATTCTGATATTTCCCCAAAGTCACAGATCAAGCGCACCATTATTGAATGCTCTACGGATGTCAAACTCTGAAAATCATTTCACCCAGATCTCAATGCCTGCTACAACAACCCTTGTTGTAGTTGGCCTCGTATTCTTGCTCAAATCTTGGCTGATTTCCGCAATCCTTGGACTACTAGAAAATACAAACTTTTTAAATTCCAAATCTGAAGCGACTTGAGCAATTGGGCCAAGTATGGCCAAGTATGAGAAAGTTACTGCAGAGGGGGTGTGTGTGTGTGTGTGTGTGTAGTATATGTAATGTATCTAAGGGCCTCAATTTATCGTATCTTGCTGTTGAAGATCTTCGGAATATCGTCGTCCGACAACACCCGATTGGGGTTGTAGATAAAGCGGACATTTGTGCCGAGTGACCCAGGCCACATGATATGGGGCAACCACATCCGGCCATACTCAAAGTAAGAGACCCGGGTCGTCCTCGCAGTAATGTCCCACAAACAGTAACGTTCACGTCCTTCTCGGACGGCATCATCCAGCGGAAAAACTGCACTGGCGACGGGCTTTCACCATGATCTGTCTGCCAGTCGGCCACAGAGGGCGTTGATAAAGTAAGTGGATCCAGCAGCAACAACCAATGCATCATTGGTTGCGCGCTGCTCTTGAGGTTCCATATCAGCAATTTCTTGCAAGATCCAAGTAACAGCAACTAGATTTAGCCATCGATACCTCCTAAAGGCAGTGAGCACCCAGATTTTATCACGGCGTGGCAAGAAACACGCACCACACTTGCAGTGTTGGATAGACGGCAAAAAGATTGTGCAGATCTCTATTGCCTACTGCTATTTCGTTCCAGTTGTACTCCTGCCCCAAGAGAAAGGTGAGCATGTTGATATGGAACTCGTAGTTCATGTTGGAGATCCAAGCTTGACCATGCGGTTCACATGTGGTTCACCATGGCAATTGTTATTGGTCCATGTGCTTTGCTATCTGTTGCTATACCTCCGCATTATTTTATTCAGTTCTCTACTTACATGTGATACTGTTCTTATCTATTGGATATTCGCCTACATATAAAAAGCTAGAGTACTTGTGGTAGTTACCTCACTGGTTTGCCTCGCAATTACCTCTTGCTTGCAAACACCCTTCCTGAGCAAATTCTATAGTTCATATCGTGTATGCACTGGTACTCGCTGGTTTTCGAGAATGATGTCCGAGAGTCGGTACGATGCTTTGGGGGCAGCCCTAGTCCCTATTCCCCCACCTAGGACCATTCCCCTCTGAGCTCAACTTCCATTACCGGAAAATTGTGTTCCCCGCAAAAGAAATTCCGTTCCCGCAACGCTGCGGGAACAAAATCCCCTTTACACTGAAAAAAATCACTGCCCCCAAATCTGTTCCCGCAACCACGTGGGAACAAAATGCACCAAAAAACACAGCCACATCTGTTCCCGCAACGCTGCGGGAACAAAATCCCCTTTACACTGAAAAAAAATCACTGCCCTGCAAATCTGTTCCCGCAACCATGCGGGAACAAAATGCACCAAAAAACCACCCGCCGTCAAATCTGTTCCCGCAACACTGCGGGAACAAAATCCCCTTTACACTGAAAAAAATCACTGCCCCCCAAATCTGTTCCCGCAACCATGCGGGAACAGGGTTAGGGGTTACAAATTTGCGGGAACGATCTTTCTTTCCTAAAAAGCCCAGTGCGCCCTCGCTCCGACAACGCCGCCAAAAAGCTGCCGCCGCTGCACTTGTTTGGCGCTGCGTGGCACCGCTGTCTGTTAGCGTCGCGGCGATCAACGTTGCCACGTCGCCCTTTGTCTCCCACCACCACGTCGCCGCTCGCCGCTTGACGCTTGATCCACCGCCCTCCCTTTCTCCTCGGCCCAATCTACGACTGCCAATGCTTGAATGCCCCTCCCCATCTCAAACTCACCAAGAATGGCCCCAGTCTTCCCCACGGATGCCTAGCTTATCTAATCCGAGAATGTGGTGCCACATTCTCGGATTAGATAAGCTAGAGTTCCCCAGTTCTGGTGGGAGCACAGTACTGCGGGGACTGTAGAGATTTCACCAGGCTCCATTCCACATTTAGGTTAATAGGCTCTAGTGATGTTCAGGGCCCGGCCTGAGTGTGACGGATGCGAGAAGCGTCGAGATCCGGCACACGTTCAGAGGGGCGGTCACTCGGGGAGAACTGGCGTAAGTGGTGGATTGACTCCAGACCGTAACTACTGACAGCAAGGTTTATATACTACGGAACAGAGGCAGTGTTGGAAAGTGCGACGGCACGGCATATAGGCATAATAAGAAAAAGGTAAGCATGAATTAATAATATGGTACCCCCACGGGCATACGAAGACTCGTCTCCGTTACACTGAGCGGGCTTGGGCTTGAGATTTCTGAAGCCCAAGCCCAAGCCCGCGACCAGGGCCTGAAGCCCTAGGCCCGGGACTTGGTCGGGCCTGAGGCAGAGGGCTAGTGTTTAAGACCCTGGCAGTAGGAATAGTCGTTTGGATGATATATGAGTGAATTCCATTCGAGGGATCGATTGATTTGATATTTTCTAACCAATAGAACCAGAAATTTTATTGTGGGCCGATCTAAACTGACAAATAAACGCTCCAGAAGACAGAAAATGTCCTCCAAAACATCCAGAGTAAGTCAAACACCTACCTGGAGTGCCATGGGGTATTTTTACGTGCAAAAATTACGAGTTCATACATTCGGGCCTCAAGCCCAAGCCCTGGGCCTGAGACTTCCCAGGCCCGAACCCTGAGCCCGCTCAAGCCCTGTGGCGGGCCCGGCCTGAACATCACTATTAAGAGCTGTTGAAAAGATCCCAGCCCCTTCTCAGCTGACCATTTCATAGCACCAATGACCATGGCCGCTCTTAATTCACTAGTCTCCTGAGTCCCGACACGACACGCGCTACATTTGTCTCCGCTTCGGCGCTTCCCGTATTGCACACATCAACGGTGTATACATGTACTTGTGGACAACTTGTGAAATAAACACCTGAACCAGCTTCCCCGGAATATCATGGCGATTTTCTGCCCGGTTTGAAACCATCCTTGCCGGGTCAGACACTGCACAATCTGGTTGAAAATAGTGAAGGTTGGCTTACGGGCGAAATAGTCTCTGCCCATGATGAATGCATGAGTGTCGGGATTCAGAATATGAATCTCTCAACGTAAACGAATATCACATTGTGAAATTGTTATACTGTCCAGAGTTCAAATTCGGTCGAGAGCGTGATTGAAGGAGATGTCCCGAGGTCCGGCCCGGGAATGGCAGGCCATCAGAAAGTTTCAAAACTCCCACGACACAGCTTCCTCTCTTTTTTTTTTTTTTTTTTTTGGAGCGTTTAAAGTAACACAACTCAGTCTGCAAAGCATTCCGAGCGTATCCGCTGATTCAATTGGGTTTTATCCAATATAGCCGGGGAAGTGTCCAGGAGGAAATGCCGTTACGCACAGGTTTCAAACCTTCGTGTGGGGCTCTGGCCGTAATTCTAACCAACTCCGTTTTTTCGAGTGATGGGCCGTATACCCACTAAAA
The DNA here is from genome assembly GCA_029378395.1 of Mycena leptocephala. Classification (NCBI taxonomy): domain Eukaryota; kingdom Fungi; phylum Basidiomycota; class Agaricomycetes; order Agaricales; family Mycenaceae; genus Mycena; species Mycena leptocephala. The sequence goes on along the minus strand of JARJLF010002639.1, from coordinate 14,470 downwards.
CCTCCTCGGATCTAGTCCAGTCATCCGGCAGGGAATCTTCATCAAGGAGTGTCCCACTCCAGGTATCAAGCACCAGTTGCTTTTTTATTGCGAGAGAACCAAATCGAGTTCGATTTGAGAGTAATCGATCTCGCTGTAGGGCGGCGTTCATCAGTGACACCCAGCGATTATGTATTTCATTTGCTGATGCTTGTGTATGAGTTTCGAATATTCTCTCATTTCTCAGATTCCAGATTAGACTCATTGATGTTGAAACAATGATTGCAAAAAATCGATTCTGGGCTGGTATTATCTTTCCCCTGGAGGAAGTGAATCGTGCAAGTCCACAACCCAAGAGTAACCCCCAATTTAGCTTGGGCCATCTCGGATATCTGAGTCTCCAAAATAACTCAGTCTGTTGCCACACTTGACGTTGACCGGAAGCATCGCATTCCAGCATGATGTGTTCTAGTGATTCTGGCGCTCCACAAGTTTGGCATTGACTGAGGATTTCTAGGTTAGGTACATGTTCCCAGTAGCGGCCGACGTGAAAGATATCATGCATGCATTTCCATAAGAAATTCCGAGTAAGACGGTGGATATTGTTGGATCTAATTGATGTCCAGATTGCACTATCATTTGGTCGATATTGGAATGCCTCCTCGATGCAGCATCGGATACGATCCAGATTGATCGTTGTAGATTTCCGAGTTGGTTTCTCCCTCATGGATTTGATGATTTTCGTGAACGAGCGCTGACTTCCCTCCATTAACAGGATTCCCGGGGTGCAGACCATGATGTCAGACTGTGTATCCACAGTGGTTGGGGTTGGGTTCAGATTTTGTAGGCCTACTGCTGGGTTGGTGTCTACCTTCTTGAAGTATACTTTTCCAGATCTCTCTTGCAGGGCAGATATTACGCATTTAATTAGTTGGTAGTGGGGCCCAAGGAGATTATTTTCGTAGTTTGTACGATCCGTTACAAGAACTTTACCCAGGAAGTTTGAGCAACAATGGACCGTGAGCGTAGTATCTTTTACACATCGTCAGCAATACCTCAACTAGCCCAACACGCCGTCCGCAATATTGGTGGATACCTACAGGATGCACCGAGGCCTAGAGATCGCGGAGATTGTGAACCTTATTGTTTCCGAATTGGACCCTCAGGAACAGGCCAAAGAACTGGCCAGTCTCGCGCAAACATGCACGATATTTCACGATGTCGCGCTCGATGGATTATGGAGCCATCAAGAACATATCTTCAATCTCCTTCACTGCATGCCTACGGATCTCTGGGAGACGAATAGGGTGAACTTCGTGCGGACGCTGGTGAGAGACGTAGTCTCGTTTCTATGGTGGACTTACCACAGGGCCAGACACCCCGCCGGGCACTTGTGGCCTCAGATTGGCCGCGGTTCTTGAAGTATGCGTTTCGCATCAAGTCGTTGGTATGCCGCGACCCGGAACAGGAATTCGGTGTTCCCGATTTGCTGCAGGTCTATGACGCGCTGAGTCAAGGTGTACCGGAAGACCTATTGCCGAACCTGGAAATGTTGTATTGGTATCATGTGGGCTCTGGATATGCCCAGTTCATCAACCTCTTCCTCGGACCGAAGATTGCGTCGATCCAGGTTATCGACCGGCCCATCCACGGCAACTCTATACATGCTGCTCTGAGGCAGAGATCTTCCACCCTTGTGTCTGTGATTTTCCACGAAATCCCCGGGGCATCGGAAATGGCGTGCGACCAACGGTGTGGTTTCATTCGCACATTGACGCATGTGGAGTACCTGGAGGCTGGCGCCATCGATTCAGCTGCCGTGCGCCATCTTGGTAGTCTCGGGAGTCTTAAAATTCTGCGCGCGACACTATCTCCTTCGATAACGGTTGAGGGCAGCCCAGACGGAATTTGGTTTCCCAACCTCAGGTCAATCGTCCTCAACGACCGAGAAAACCTCTCAGCGTCGACGGCAATCGTGCGCAGGTGGAACAACCATCGCCTGGAGTCATTTCAGATCGAAATCCAGGATTGTTGGGCTCTTGATCACGTTCAGGAGATGTACCAGACGCTTGCAGATCACTGCTTGATCGAACAGCTCAACACATTCAAGCTCGAGATTATGCGTCTCGTGGATGAGCACTGGAACATTCCACACCCCTCCCATTTTTTCATCCCACTGCTCAGATTCACCGAGCTCAGAGAGCTGCGAATTCGAGTTCCTTCCGGTCATGACCTCGATGATGTGACCATATCTGACATGGCCCATTCCTGGCCCCGCATCGAGGAACTTATCTTCGGATCAGCTGCCCGCATTAATCCCCGCTGCACGCTCCTCGCTCTCCGTGACCTTTCGCAACACTGCCCTCTACTTGAGATGCTCGAACTAACGCTGGATGCATCGAGTGTACCCCCGCAATCTGACGTAGTTCGCCAGGACCACCTCATCTGGTTTAATGCTGCGTTCTCTCCAATTTCGAACCCCACATCCGTTGCCGCGTTTTTGTCATCCATCTTCTCGAGCCTACAAAATGTACACAATGCCGTCTGGACTATAGAGGAAAATGATCCAAATGCCCTTCAGTGGCTCAAGGTTAAACGGATACTCACGACTAAACACCTTCGGATCGAGGAACTTTAGGATCCTGAAGATGATCTGGTGTATGCATTAACATTAACTCCTCCCTTTTTTTCTGTAGTTGGCGATGCCTTAGGTCTGCGCTTTTTGAAACCGCTTTTCAAGGTGTAACTGCTTTTCACGATTTTCCGAACCTATAAACCTTCCTCGTGTTCATATTATTGTATTCCTCTTATCCACGGTGTCTCCGTGATCTAGACTTATTTGATACAGCTTGGAAGCGCGCTACTGAGCGAGATGTTCATGTTCTCTGAGCTCGTTTCGACACGCTGGCCTTGCGGTGATTATTGGAGAAATAAATTCAAGGCGACGGCAATGAGATAGATTTGGCCGGTACACTCGTTAACACGGTTATGATTCACAACTCCGGTAGCACAATGCAGACATACGCTCGAGTAGGAGCTTGAGCGTCGACATTGTCATTACAGTATATTTCCTGTTCCCGGGATTCCGTTCACGCGCAATGTTCTCGGAGAAACTTGCTAATGGTCCTATTGAGTAGATCATATGGAAGCTTATCAAGCTGCGTTATTATCTACAAAATCTCCGGCCAGCTTTCATTAAAATGGCCCCATCTCCCTCTGCTCCATGTGGACTTTGGCTCAATACGGATCGTTTATTCTCTGGCATACTTTCGGCGATATGCTCGATTGTGAATGCCAGAGCATCCATCTGAACTCCTGTCACTTATTCTGTATCTGCGTCGATTCTCCCCATGTTCAACCCCAGGACAAAATCTGGCAGTAATGTCCGGGGCAAATGCATAGAGATATCATTCTCGCGTCGAACGTCCATCTATTTAAGCCCCACAGCCAAGGAGATTGTAACTCATCCAGTTTCTCTATGAGTCTCGTGAACGTCTGGCGATTGTAGACTGCGAACATATTTTCTGATTTTTTTTCGCTTCGGCCATGTCCGTGTGTTGAAATTGCAACTGCTGTGCACGCACTGCCGACTTCAACAGTTCGATTCAAGAGCATTCTTTTAACAGCTCACCATTTTAGTATTCCTTCCACAGTTCTTTATAGCAATTTTTACAGCCCTTTAAAGTATACATGTTTGAATGAACTCCCCGCACGTTTGCAACAGGTTCACTGCTTATTTGGAATCACCGTGCTCGCCTTTCAGGGGTTTCTACTCATATGACTGTGACACTGAAACACACCCTTTACTTGCCAACTACCCCTGACGATCTTCCTGCATCTGAAGAGTTCCCTCATGTCCGTCAACATCCAGCCAGCCCACGGCAAAGTATTCTGCGCCAATGTTCCCCTCGAGGTTTGGCTCCAATGCTTTCGTTCCGCCTCCATTCAAGACTTGCGCAAACTCGTAGCTGTTTGTCGTTACTTCAGGGAGGTTCTATGGCCCCTTCTCTTCCAGCATCGTCGAATCGTCATCGAAAGCCCGAAGGACATCGACTATCATACATGGATTCCCATCGCCCAGCGCCTTCATCGGTCCAGTATCCAGTTCAAGTGTTTGACTGCGAGCAGCCACGTCTTGTCGGCCAGATCCTGGACCTTCGGTGGGACTCTGGAAACGGCGAAGCTGCGCCTGGCGTATCCGAACTTCGCTAACATACGCGTGGTTCACATCATGTATACGGAGGTCCTCAAAATATTCCGCAGGAGTCTACGGGTTTACCAGAATCTCCGCACCTTGCGTCTTCATGGCGTCATCGTTGACAAGACTATGTACGCTCCTTTGATGTTGCTCGAGCATTTGGGCGAGTTGGTACTCGCTGAATGCTCTATTCCTTACCGCATCGCCAAGCCACTTCCTCGTCTGCGCCATCTTTCGTTGTGGGGTCCTTGTATCGGTGCCAAGGAGGAATTCACCCTAAAGAACTTCTTCACATCGTTTCGCCCGACTCTTTAACGGATCTAACTATAGATGGCACCCCCGCCGCCAAGATCCTCCTTGTCTCCCTCTCAGGCGACACTTGGGATCGATTGGTGGACGTCACCGTCCGATTATCGGATCTGGTGTTTGACCTGTTGCTTCGATTCTTGGAGCAATGCCCACAACTTGCGCGCATTGAAATATCTCCCAACTCAGCACTCACCATCCATCTCCCTAAACGACTTCCATCTACGGCAATACCTAGGTTGCAGGCGTTTAAAGGCCCGCATACCGTTGCACAAATGTTCGTCTTTGGACGCCCTGTATCCGATGTAGAATTCTCGGGTCGGATTCAGATGCAGCTCATGGGTGTCCTGAGCCAGAGCGTTATCGCCCTATCACAAGCGTCTATTCCTCTCCGTCGTCTCTCTCTTGAGATACTGGTCACTGCGGCGACAGAAATCAGTGCGATCTCTGCAGAGCATTTCCTAGACTTGCGCGAATTCTCTCTCACCATGTTCGCGGCACAACCGCCGCATCTTCCGCCCGCTCAGAGCTACAACTTCGACCCGGACACCGAAATCGCACCGGATTATACGGTGGACAATCGCAGTCGCAGTTTCCGACAATTTGGAGTTGGATCCGGATACATCCGAAGAGCTTCCAATCAGGCACATCCCTTCTCCACTGGATCGGCACAAGTATAATGATGACGCTGTCCCTGATCACCTAGGGACGATTTCATTGACGCGGTCTCAGTCTTTTGGGTACGGCCTCCATAACTCACGCACTAACCTTTTTGTAGTCAGTCATACGAGACCTCTGGGGGGATTGCATCAAGTTTCCAGCGAGCCTTGTGTCCCTGCGCCTGAGAGCGGCGTACTGGAACTGGGCATGGACCACTGCCACGGTTCACGGCCTCAAATCAAAGCAGTGTCGCAGCCTTCGTTATAAATTGTAGCAGATGTGGTCCGTAAATATCGTGTGTCTCCAGGATTCTTAAGTCGCGGCGCAACAGTCTTCAATACGTTCTGATATTGTTACACGATATTTGATTCATGGCAGCCCGAACGAACACCGTGACTCATCTAGCACGGTAAAAATATTATCCCATAGAGGCCGTAGCATTCAACAATATGGACGCTCCAATCGGGACAATCATATGTGAACTAGATTTGTATGGGTACTGGCAGCACTGAATTCGACCCGGTGGTGTGACCGCAAGTTGAGCTAATCCGCACAAACTATAATTTTTAAAAATGTACTCAAAGAAATTTTTATGCCATGCAATACTGCTGTTGAAATTAGTGTTGCCAATGTCCGGTTTGGTTCGGTTTTTCGCCCAAAAATCCGAACCCCGAACCCGACCTGGGGTTCGGTTCGGGCAATGTCTGCGAACCCCGAACCTGACCGAGGTCCGGTTCATTTGGGGTCTAGAACATGTTCGAACCTAAAAAGGATACGGGTCAGGAGAAATTGACGCGAGGTGACGCGGACTGACGCGGCACTGACGCGGCGTGGCTGTGCCATTGACGCGGCATCCCAACGTTTGATTAAACCCACTGTTTCACTTCCCAGCAACTCAAATAAGCGTCCTCAGGACTCCATTCAAGTATTTAAGATTATCACAATGTTTCATGAATATAATGAGCAGAAATATCCAGTTTTCGTGTGATCAGTAGATGCTTTTTGGTTTTGCTATCGCCAAACTATATGTTGAGAGGTTGTTCACTTTGGGGATCTGCAATGCACTACTCACAGCTCGTTTTGAGGGGATGTAAATGACTCATGAAGTTGGACTTGTCGCAGCAACTCCGCGTCAGTTGCGCGTTGCTGCCGCGTCAATGCGCGCCGGTGCCGCGTCAACGCCGCGTCAATGCGCGTCAGTGCCGCGTCACTGCGCGTCAATGTCGCGTCAACACCGCGCCAACTGCACGTCTGATGCGTGCTCAAGTACGGTCGATTCCTTGCATTATTCACACTGGGGACATGTAAAACTACCTCCAGCCAGGGTGCTTGTCAATGGAAATCAAGTAACATCGGGAACAAAGTAAGACAGCTGTTCGACCAGTGAGCCCGATAGATGACATTAAATACCTCCCAAATTCGAGGACGATGTCCGTGAGCTCAAGTTGAACATGATCACAAGTGACCTTGCAACTATCAGGCTACTAGAAAATATCGATAGAACTTGCAGGGAATGATGCACTTGAGTGAGGTTCAAGCACACCAAATTGGACAAGCCCACATTGGGATGTTCTCAATGCAAGATAACCTGTCTATGTCGCCAAAAAGGGCTTTCTAAGGCTCAGAAGTCGAATTTGGATGACGATAAATGGGATTTTCATTGAGCACCAACATCGTTAAAGGCGAGGTTAATTGGATGGCTGGAGAGGGTAGATACCTGCTTAGAAGTCGAACCGTTGTGTGATGCGGTGTCAAACAGAAGGACCCTTTTGAAACACACAGGTTCAAAAGTTGCGTATTCATCCCCGGTTTGATGGCCCTCACAAATGTGCCCCTGTCATAGAGATGAGCTCTGAGTTGCGCAATGTATGTGCCCAATGTTACGAAGTTGTCAGCGCACCTACATAGGGCTAATATTTCGACGCGTGGGCTGATCACTGCCGTTCTGCCGTGTCTCATGATTTGAGTGTATCCCAACGAGCCGTTCTTTGGTTATATTCGGATTTGTCCGAGATGCCCGAGAGGTAATTTCACTTTATTTCCTTGATGTTCTGACGGGTTTGAGTAGAAGTTATGGATTAACAGGGAGATTTAGGGCTTATAAGACTCAAACTGGTGCGGGACATCTATTTCAGCAAGTGTGTCTTTGCCCAAAATGTCATGAGGATCATCCAAGGGTGGCTTCACACATCTGTGAGTAGTAAATGTACCATTGCTGCAGTGCGTTATTGACTCAAGCACTCACGGTTCAACCTGTCCGCATATGCAAATCATTGTTCCCTATGATTCGGTCGCTCCTGCTTCATTGTATTTCAGGGTGGGCCTCAGGAACATATCCTGCCACAATTACGGAAACGATTGCAATACAGAATGCCCGCTGAAACTCAACTATTTTCGAGCGTAAAAGACTCAGGCTCGTTGAACTGGTGTGAGCAGTTCCGAACTACAGTACCATAACTGAGCATACGTCAAAGCATAGGCACAATTGCGACCAGCTTTCAGCAGTTATCGGTCTACAAACGAGCCTGAAATGTTTTTGAATCCACTGATAATACTTATAATGGGCAGAAACAATGGATATTCATAGGTTAAGGGTCATTCGAACTTGATTGCCTTCGAACTTCTCCCTAAGACACATGGTGTTACAGCATTGGCTGCACACGAGCTGTCCCTAGTGACAACTGACTAAATTTTCGATTGGGCTTTTTCATGTCCAAGCGATGTATTAGAACCAGAAAACATCCCCCCAACTCCATTTAGTGTCCTAAGAGCATTAGTTGAAAAGTTATGGGCGGCGCGTCAATGCCGCGTCGATGGCACAGCCACCGCCGCGTCAGTGCCGCGTCAGTGCGCGCCGGTCCGCGTCACTCCGCGTCATTTTTACCGTACCCACTCAAATGGAATAATGAATGAATGAATGTAGCCGAGATTTTGCTCAGCCTCTCTTTGGTTGAGAGGTGTGGAGCAGCCAATCAGAGTTGATGATCTCAAGTCTAAATCTGAATTCTAGACACCTAACAGGTAACTCCAATCCATCGGAATCGAACTTGTTTGATTTTTTAAAACTCAAACGATCGTAAATTCACCTAGCTGGCAGACTGGTTCGAGTCTAGTTCTGGCACTTTCAGCTCCCTTCACAAACTTGCCTGTGGGCCGTGGTCCTACATCTACTCGTCAAACTCACAGCCTGAAGGTTCTAAGGAAATTTAGAGGGTTCAAGTTACTCAGAGGAGCACCCTCTGCTTGGTTCTCTGAATTTCGAAAGATCTGAAGGTGGAAAAGGTGGTTAGCGGGCTCTGCCGCGGAGCGCGCTACAGTTGTTATTCGAAAGTAGCGACGCGCGGGCGGTCCATGCTCGCTTTCTCTGCCCTCCCCCTCGAGGCTGGCGACTCGCCGACGGAGACGCTGCCGTACCGCTCGTATTTCCTCCTCCCCCTTCCCTCTTGTTTTCTTGTTCTCCGCAGCGTAACTGACGCCGCACACAGATTGAACAAGACATCGCCGCCATCGCGGGGGCGCGGCTCAGCTGGGTTAGGGTGCCGATTCCGTTTTGTACGATTAGGTGCGTCCATCTTTCCTTCATATTTATCCATGGAGGCGCTTTGCAACTTGACGCGGGAGGGACGACGATTGTTTTTTTCTGCTTGGGATTTTTGGGGGTGGAGATTTGATGGTGCGGCGAGGGGACTGGGGAGGCGGTGGATTTTGGCGGAGATGACCATTAGCGGGCGGAGCCTCGGTGGCCAGGGCACAACTACACCTCGTACCGCTCGCCTGGCGTCGGGTAGACAAGGATGGGTGTAGCATGTAGTGCCACTCCTATCTCCTCCCTTCTCCCTCCCTTCCTCTCCGCCATCCCCCTCATCCTCCCGTCGTCTTGGCGTGTATACTCCAGGGCTTCACGCTGACATCCCCTCTCCCTCCAGTACATCGTCCGCCTCTTCGGCTGGGCGCGCAAGTCGGGATCCTGTCAATCTCGATCTACACACGACGCCGGGGTCGCAGGATGGTGAGTGGTGTGGCGTCGCTCTGTCTCCTTTTCGTCGTTTCCTCTGTCTTGCGTGTCTGCTGCTGGAGAAGATTGCCTTGCCATGGGAGAGCCCGGACGCAAGGAGGAGGAGAGGAGCGCAAGGAATAGGAGGAGGAGCGTGGGCGGAGGGTGGACTGGACGGGGCGTGGACGGGAGCCGCTGTGCGCGAGCGTGATAGGAGTGGGAGCCGCTACACGGAGCGACTTACCGGCTCCGGCGCTTCACTCCGCTGCTCGAGGCTGCCTGTGGGGAGCTTCACACAGCACTTGTCTGTAGTGCGGGTCGCGATTTGCGAGACATTACCCGCTCCTCTTGCTCCAGATCTCTTTCGCTGGCGGCTCTTCTCTCTTCACCTTTCTCCCTCTCCTTATCTGTCCCGTTTACCCACAGTTCCCCCAGGCTATACCCATTCTGGCAAGCTCGGACAGATCAATTCCTCGACGGCGTCATGGGCGACGCAAACGCGCAGCGCGTGCCCGACTATATCCGCGTCATCGTCGAGTTTATCTTGCAGCCCGAGTACAAGGACCTGAAATGTTTGGCATCGTGAATGAGGGTGCGTGTCTTCAGGCGCGCGATAGCAACACTTATCCGCCCGTTACAGCCTACCTCCCCGACATCGGACGCGACGTGCTCACCTCCTTGTACGTCGCCCTCACATCCCTTGCTTCCTTCTGCTGCAGCATTGACACAACGACGCAGGTAGTACCTCCAAACACACAACATGATCCGCGGCATCGCGGGCTACGGCGCTGGCAATGGGCCCTTCCTCAGCATCCACGACGGCTTCTAGGGCACCACGTCGTGGGCGGGCTTCCTCCTCGGCTTGAACCGCATCATCCTCCACACGCAGCCGTACTTTGCGTTTGACGGCGCGCCGAACGACTCGCCAATCGCGACGAGCACGGACCCCTTGGAGGCGGGCGGGATATGGCCGAAGCAGGCATGCAGCTCGTGGGAGCCGTCGTTGAATACGAGGTGCGTTCGTCGATTTGCCTTTCTCAGTGTGGAGAGGAGGGGCAAAAGCCGAATGCGGCAATACCATTGCCTTTTTTGGATGGGACCGGCGCTGACTGTTTTTTCTTTGAATGCAGCCGGAGCGCGTTGGGAGTGACAGTCGCGGTGAATTTAGCAATGGGTATAACGACTGCGGGCTGTATTTTACTGGCGTGAACGGGACGCAGCACTATGGCGAGTCCCTTTGTCTCCTCCTCTGACTCACGCTAACCAACTTTTTCAGGCAGAGACTGCTCCCTGTTGCAGGACGCGAGCACATAGAACAACACCATGAAGGCCGCGGTCAAGCAGCTTGCACTCGCGTCGATGAACGCGACGCGCGATTGGTTCTTCTGGACGTGGAAGGTGATTTTCAATCTACGTATCTTGTCCTAGTCCTAACCACACTTAACTTGTTGCTATCACACACACACATACATACTGTTCTCGGGACTACTGCATCGTCTCCCTTTCTTTATTTTGGTTAAGTGTACGCACGCACTGTACATCCTGCATGCCTAGGCTTCGCTGGTATGCGGACAAAATTGAAATAATGTGCTGTAATGTATTTCCACCTCCGTGTTTTTCTGCTAAGGGTAAAAGCCACCAAGTCAATCGTGAAGTTCTGTCCGTTCCTTAGGAACCTTTGCTTCTAGGATCAGGCGGGTGTGGACCGCCTAACTCAGGACCTTGTTTTGTGGGAGCTGGAGTTGGCAAATTCAGCCTTTCATTTTCCGGAAATGATTGGTGTAAGTAGCGCTGCCTTGAAAGAGCAATCTTGCAATTCCATCAAACTGTTCTCGGACGGCACTGATCCGCAAATAAATTCGCGACCACTGTAAAAAGTCTGAGTTCTCCTAAATTTTTGTACATGTAAAGAGATGACGAACCAAAAGCAAACTCTATCGAATGTTCTCGCCCGAAACTACCTGTACGAAGTCTCCTGTATGTGCCACGGACTCCTCGTCGCTCCCGATCCAGAGCTCCATAAACATCCCAAGATACAATGAGAGGTCTTGTCGGGAGATCGCTTCACACCGTAGGAACGGCACAGGTTTGACAGGTGTTCATTGAAAATGGCGCTCGCGCACAAGCCTAGGTCGTTGTTTGGTAGCTGCACGCAGGTATCTGCATTTAATTCAACGTATGTATTTGCTAAATGAAGTGTTCCAGAGAGAAGGGAAAACGGGTTTCAGGTGCTTCCCTAAGATTTTCAAGCGCAGGAAGTCCGAATCTCGTGTTTTCAGACCGATCTGAGGACGGGTTCAAGAGATGCAGAGTGGGTTCCTCGACTCCCCTCCACCAAACGGATCGCCATACGACGACCGTTTGAGCTGGCGTGCTGAAATCTCTATTCAGAGTACATTACGTCTTATCGAGTGTTCTGTGTCACTCGTTTGACTTCTGGGGTTACACGGTGCGTACGGTAGGCGGATTGGTCGCGGTTCGATTTCCCGCGAGTGTTCTAATCCGCTTGGTAGTAAAGTATTTTCGGGCATCTCGGTCATATTAAAGTATGATATTTCACACATTATGGGTTATGGCAGCCATGAGTTAAGACAGATTATACTGTAATGGACTCAGTCGGTGTATGCGGCATGAATTGAATATAAATTGAGGTGGAGGAATACATAGTGGGTTGAATTGGGCCACAAGTGGGTTTCTTGACCTACAATTTGGCCTTGAATGAGAGGACAAGCGAACTTGAGCTGGGTCCTCATCAGAGACGTGGACATAAATGTACTCAAATAAATATACCAACGCGCCGCTGCCAGAAACTCACCTGCAGTTAGAAATTTACAATATGCACTCCAATGGAAGGACTGAGAAATTTACAAAGTCGGCCGAAACTCGGTCGATATTGAAATTGAAATTGCAAAGCGATTGAACCGAGGCCAAGAGGCGGAAAATACGTACCTGACTCAGGCTCGGACTCGAAATTCATGAACGGATGAGTGGATGATTGAAAAAAGCGCGCGCTTGATTGACTTCCGTGCCAAAGTCACCACTGAGTTTGGTTTGTCTTGTGCACGGGAAATGGTACAGCGAAGCAAACTAAATAAATGGAATGGAAGGGATAAAATATATACATGCATCCAGGAGTCCAGAGTCGGAGACTAGCAGACTCGCGGTCACGTAACTGTATTTAACGAATTCTACTGCCCTAGACAATGTCTCTGCCCAGCAGTCGGTAATCTGCTGCCTAATGGACTATAAAGAAATACTCGAGCTTACTTGTAGGACTCCCAGCCCGCAGTGCTGTTCGGGTCGGGTCGGACTTGGGCTGAGGCCCGGGCCTGGGGTAATTTCTTTTCAACTACCATACGATGAGTCCTTTGGTTATAAAATGTTGAGAACAAGGTCTGGAATAAGCCAGACATCCCAAGGTTGCAAGGACAGTGAGTAAGTCTACACAATTCTCGATGAATGAGAAAATCTTGCTACCTACCTGGGTCATAGGACAGGACCGGGGACTCGCATTCCACCTGCCCAGGCGACTCAAGGCCGAGAATAATGTAACAGTGTGCAAAGAATCAAAGTCACTAAGGCATAGGCCAGATCTCAGGCCTCGGCTAAAGAAGAATGGCAGCAGTATGCAAAAGTAAAGTTAGAATCAAAGATCAGCAACAATAGCCTATGAAACGGGGACGCACCAGGAAATGCATGTGTGACTGTTAACGCGAAGTGAGTCATTTTTTGTGATTTCAATATTTTGCAAATTTTCTGTGTTCTTTTCCCGCTCATGTGGCTGTCTATAGAGCTACTATGGCCAATCTACGGCGAAGCGTGATCTAGGACTATTCCGCACGCCAGCTCGACGCTCTTTATCAGAAATTCATGTTCTGCAATATTTGTTCCCGCAATTTTGCGGGAACGATTTCTCTTGCAAAAAAATTGTCCCCCAAAATCCTTCCCGCAATTTTGCGGGAAGGAATTCTCTCACGAAAAAAAAGATTTCCCCTTCAAAAATTTCTCCCCCAAAATTCCTTCCCGCAATTTTGCGGGAAGGATTAAAGATTCAGTTAGGGGCGCAAGTGGTGACTGACTTGCGGGACAGGTTTCTCGATAAAAAATGCAACAAGCTCGAAAAAAATGGCCGGAATAACGTTAGCTCCACATTTATCACAGCTTTCAGAATCACCCAGGCCCATATGGATCAGCCGTCTGGTGATGGAGAAATGGCTGAAGCCGTGTTTGGTTCAAACCAGACAGTTGGAATTTTGCAACATTCAAATTACATCATTTACTTGGTGAGTAGGGTACAGTGTGAAAGCCTCGCTTACCCGCTTTCGAATGCGCCCACTCTCAACAAAATCGGACCGGAATTGAGCCAGGAATGAGCACGGAAAGTCGATGTATCAATAGTGCTCTTCTTATTCTATTTTTGGATAGTGTCATTAGTTTTGCAAACAGCTGTAATACATGAGGTATGGAAGAGTTCTAGTCCCTGTCATCGTGACTGAGATGGCCAGTCACCTATGAGTGAGCTATTCATCATCTGTCAATGCGAACGCAGAGCCCGCTCCGTCTCCGCTTCTGATCCCTCTTCCAGCTTCTCTGCATCCTGTTGAACCCGAACGATTTTTGCTTGTTTCGCCACATCCTGTAAAAAATTCTTGTCCCGTGGAATTGAGCAGCCGAAAACGCGATATGCAGAAGTGGAGTCGCGATTTTGAAAGGCAATGTCCAGCGGCTCCATAGTTGGCCAAAGAGATACATCGCAACGATTGTTTCGGTATGTACCAAGCAATGTAGTGAAACATGCCACACGGAACAGCGCTGCGAGGAAGCGATGGGAGTCGGGATATACACGATAGAGGATGATGGTGAGATGTGGAAGAGACTCTGATATTATATCGAACGCTCCTACAAACGCAGTGTTAGATGGTGAATGGGATTTGAGGACAGGTACACGCACCCCATACGTACAGAGGAGAAATCGATACTCGAGTCCTTGTCCATCTTAATGATTGTAATCGCAGCTTGCGCTATCAAAATACTGGCCATATGGTGTACCTAAGTTAATATTGAGCCTCACACTAATGTGCTCTGATTATGAGTGTACGTACCACAGATATTGGACTGATCTGGTCGGTAAATTAGTTCAAAATAAACATGCCGACGAGCTGAAAGAGAATTAGTGCATTTCAGCAGTTTTCGGTGGGCGTACATCCATTTGCGCGGATATAACCAGTATGTCGCCCATTGTGACTCTGGATCCTTCGGCGAACGGCGTATGAAATCCTGATTCAATTAGTTAGAAATGCTATCCGGTGGTCCGGAATCAACCTACGTGAGGT
>JARJLF010002638.1:0-32669 GCA_029378395.1 Mycena leptocephala | reverse complement strand
TCACTGAAAAAAAAGGTGAAAATTTCGGTGAAAAATAACACATGTTTTTCACCAATATTTTCAGTGAAAAACTCGAAATGCTCAACCAGTGTACCAGGAGTATACAAAGTATACAAAAGTCTCCCAAATCTCCCCAAATGGTATACAAAAGTATACTTCCGGATTCACGTATGTTCTCGAAACGGAAGCTGCATGACTAAAACAAAGTTACTACTAGGCCGGATTGAGACGCAAAAATTACCCAAAAAATAAACGGTTCCAACACATAATGGCGGACAATCGGCGACTAAAAAACGAGTTTAAAAATAAAATTTCAAGACTCGTAACTATGGCGGAACTCCCAAGGAGTCTTGGTTCGACGTCTAAGACAAGTGCTCTAACTGGGTCGCGAAAGACAACTGTTTCTATGTGAGTACTGTGGTTAGTTGACTAGCTTGCATCTCAAACATTGCCCAGTTCTTCCTGCGAGATCCTTTCCTGTAGCAGGGGTTCGTCCAATCAAGCCTGGAGCCTGGTACCGTGATAGAGGTGAATTGTAGAATGGAAAGGTACGACATGGATACACCTTCAGGTCCCTGCCGGGTAAGAGTGTGTTCTCACTTGGGGAAAAGCAAACTGACGTGCGCCTAGCATTACCATTTGTGGTCTACTGGATTCGTTTTGCCAAATCTGCTGGCTTGGCCGAGGAAGGTCCCTGGTTCACCTTGTGATCGGTCTCCGGGTTTCGGGTGCATGTTTTGCAAAGGTGGCCAGGAATGAACACTATATGTTGATTAACAATAAATACTTCTCATGTAACTTGTTGCCTTCACCATCGATGCTGCTGGTCATTTATCTTTTTCAGTGCTCGCTTGCGCCAGCTTTCCTGTGAAAGTAATTCCCGACGACGACAAGCAATACATGGGTGCATATGTTGAAGTGCTGAATGTAGAGCTGATCTGAGCTGAGGCCGTCCAAACTTGGGCTGGTGTCACAGAATACGTCCCAGCCTAGTCTCTCTTGACAGACACTCTAGTATAGAACACTTACTCGTGCCTCGTAAGTCTGATATAGAGTCTGTTGGTTACCACGCTTGATACCCGATAGCCTGCGTTATTATGTAATCAACCCAAAATATGGATCTCACGTGAGCAGGCCCTGACGCGACTTGGATGCGTCGAGGCTCTGTGGGGAGCTGGGAAGAGATTTCAAAGCCTCAAACCTTGAATTTTCCTCTGAAGACAAATTTATGCGCTGTTATGAACTGCTGGAAGTGAAGGAAGGCTTCATAAGAATATATTCCTTTGATTTTTCATGTGGTTGTGTCGGAAACATCCATTTCACCTATGAACAAGCTCTAATGGTGCCCAGCGTCCCAAATAAGGATCTCACATGCTTTGGCAAGCAGTCTGAGAAGCAACTTCAGCGGGGAGGCAGAGAAACACGTTGAGGCGCGTCTCGCTAATGGTTTGTTTGCGCATGCATCCATGATGGTTACATAATAACGCAGGCTACCGGGTAATCAGCGTGGTAACTAACA
Organism: Mycena leptocephala; assembly: GCA_029378395.1. NCBI lineage: Eukaryota > Fungi > Basidiomycota > Agaricomycetes > Agaricales > Mycenaceae > Mycena > Mycena leptocephala. The sequence continues at coordinate 31,150 of JARJLF010002638.1, read as the reverse complement.
GACTAGTCCCAGCCGGCGAACAATGTTCGTGTATGATCCACGCATGAAATTCTGTCCTAGGGGATAATTGGGTTTTGAAGTTTGTTTTCGTTTCTTACCGCTAGACTTAAACGTAGATAGCGGGCCCTGCCACGTCCGACGCGGGTCCTCGGAAATAGACACGCACTTCGTCGCTCATCCTCGCTCCAGCTCTCGTCCCTCGCTTATTTCTCGCATTTGCCCGCTCATATTTCAGTCCTTCGACATATATGAGCCGGCTTGTGCTGGCTCTCTCGCCCGTCCTCCCAGAGCAGCTTGAATCGACCCGTATCCTTTCCCTCCCGCTCGCTTGTAGGCACGGAGTGAGTGTATCACTGCCGTGGGTACACATTCGTCTGCTTTACGCAGAGTCGGCACTCACGGCCTCGCTCATGATCCCTCACTCCCACTTCCTGCATTTTTTGAGCAGCAATGAAATCTAATGCTCCCTTTTGCTTTCTGTGTTCTTGTCTTGACTCCCCGCTGCCGGATTACGGCTATCAACTTTCACGCGAAAATGGTCACCCGGGGCCGGGGTCAACAAGGCTGAACTTTCAGTTGCTCCAGCGTGGTATGCAATGCTCTACACAAAATGAAAACTGAGAACCATTTAAAACCGGTCTGCAAATCCTCCATCCGTGCTTGGCTCGCGTGACTAGTTCTGTAGGTCTGCCCTCAGGCTGTCTGAAAATTGTGCTTGCGCCTCTGGAACAGACTCTATAAGTTCAGTTGGGTCTCTTATATTATCTGCGACTGCTTAGTGGGCCACCATGGCCTTTTTGACCTCGAGCCCACACGTGAAATGCGGTAAATACGGTTATTTGGGGTCTGGCACCAAGGGATTCATCCTGTGAGTGAGTTGAGATAGTTTCCGCGAATTTACACGATGGTCTCTCGACCTACGGAATTCTTTGTTCCGGCGGTTTCCCAAAACGGCAAAAACGGCTTAGTGGGCCACCTCCTCACATTGTTCATTCGGACAGATATCGGGCATCCCAATGTATCCCAAATCATTAAAGACATCCAATTGCAATATTGTGTATAATAACAGAGCACTTCCGAGGTATATGAGCACCTTAAATCTTTCCCTTCGAGCCAAGGAAAAGGGGGGAAATCGCTGTGTGCACAGAATGGCGCGCTCTGCAAAGCACAGAGTGCATTGGTGCGCCAAAATTGAATACGGACCGACAGATAAGATGCATCCGCATATACATTTTAACAACAGCTGACCTCTAGCCTACAATAACCACTTCAAAAAAGTTCGTACATACGCACCAACGAAATTCGGGTGTTTTAGGATGTGTCCTTCGGTGACCACCAAATATGGCAGTTAAAAACCCATAATTTCGTTTTGAGAGAGTTGTTGGTGCCTAAAGTGCATCCCAGAAGTCTCAGGTCCGTAGCATACACGGTTGGCTCACCATAGAGAGGTCGAGAATCTGCTACTCAAGCTCAAATCAAGGTCTTCTTGGGGCTCAGCAAGGCGAGAGGGCACATTTTTTTGTTCTCGGGATAGTCACAGATCATTTCCCTGGATCCAGGGATGAGAACGAGCCCCTGATCTTGTGAATTGGCCAGGAACTGGTGGAGGAACAAGCGGAAGAAGGTCTTCGGAAACAAGGAATGATGTTCACAGGCCGTCATCCCGATCAAAAACCCAGCACAGCTGTTGATCGCCGTCAACACTTTCCTCCAAATTTGACGCACGCCGTCCTCATGCATTGTATTCCATCCTGGAAGCACCAAATCCTATGTTTATGCATCTCACCGGCTTCTATTATGCAAGTGGCCCACTAACTAGTGTGGCCCACTAAGGGTCTCAGATAATATATCTCTGGCGCGGGTCACTTTACAGTTCGCAAAGTCCCCAACAAATTAAATTGTAAGGTGAGATCGCGCAGACCGCTTTCGGCCCCAATTTTATCACGATTTATTTTGATGCTCTGCTCAACGCCTGCGCGGTGTTTCCCCCGCAAAAACTTTTAAACAATTGAAGGTCGGGGTCGTACGTATTCGAATGGATTCTCCTTCCCGAAAACGAAATGTTTGTTTTGAATTTCGTTCCAGGTTCAGACCCAGAAACCTGCAGAGAACTCGATGTGAGGCGTCCCGGCGAACTATGATGCAATTACACATTTCAACACTCCGCGCACAAGTCGTTCAAACACGAAATTTGGCAGTGCGTGGTTGGGATGGCGGGGCAGCCTGAATCACATTGCTGTTCGACAAGGATCCATCTTTACTGGCTTATAAGCTAAAATCAAAATATCCATATTTTTAAGCGGAGTTAAGTTTCGTGTCTAACTTCGTTCTGCAATTCAGGTTCAAGTTGCACCGAAGGGACTGCAGTCCCGAGTAAATTTAATTTCTGTAGTCTTGCATCCCCAATACTGATGGCTTACTTCAATGCTGCAATGCCTTGTTCATCACCTCGAATTATTACACGGAGCCCCATTCGGCAAATACTCCGCCGCTTGTCACACAGTTACTCAGCTAATTCACGCACAAGGCAGACCTCGAACTCCTCCGCCTAGTATGTCGATACTCAGTGTGCTGTTCTTGACCGTAGTTCTCAATTCACAACACCATTGAGCACTGCAGTCTGCACCGAATTACTCAACTCAGAATTGCTTCAAACCCTTCAAGTACATCTCCGTTGTCGAAATATTTGGGTGTTATCGATTCAGTAAATCTACGATCGTGTCCCAGTCTGAATGAAACCACTCCTTGCTGTGCGTCGACGTCCATATATGCGCTGATCGACGGGCTTGCAGGGTCGGACATATTGTTCCAACGGTTCTGTAGGATAATTGCAAGTCAAGTCGCAGCAAACAGACCAAGTGCCCGCTCCAAGCCGCAAGACGAAATGGCTCGTTGCTTTGCCAGCTAGGTGGGGTGAGTGGGATCATTCATCCATCCCATCGGATACTGCTATTTCGTAATGATTGTCCCCACATATCGAGGTCTAAATACTATTATTCCAAGAGCGGTGCCTCCTCATTGAATCATACCATCCCCATTTTCCCTCCAAATCAATGGAAGGATACATCAAAAGGTATGTCTCCAAATACCCTTCCACACGGCTGATTAATTCCTTTGGAGGTTGAGGAAATGCCTAAGAAAATTGCATGCATGAAAATTCCCAGGAAAAAAAAACAATATCCCACCTTCAGCCATTGCACGACGTTGTGGTATTCATCTTCAATTTCATCCTGGTAATCTTCTAAGATAGGCTCTAGATCCTGTAACAGCTTGGGAGATGGTGGACACGCTCTCAGATAAGAACTCCATTTTTTCCAATTTCCACCTGGATTATGGTCATGGTAGCAGTAAATTAAATGTATATAAACACTCACATTACAGCCAATGTCGGAACCGAAGGCGCGGTCAAAAAATTCCCAATTTGTGATGTTTCCGAAGAATTCCCCATAACTCAGTCAGTTCTTAACAGATTGACATGAAACCTAGCTAGTTTTGCTAGGCTAATTCATGCCGAATTAATGATAGAAAGAAACTTATGAAAATATCTCATATCGGATGATCAGTGATTTTGGGCTATTTTGGGGTTGAATGTGGTCTAGAGGGATCAGGACATGTTCAAATGGTCTAGTCTTTTGAGACAAATAACCTGAATAGATTTAGAAAGATGTCATAGAGCCAGAATTTTAATTACGGCACTTTGCGGCTTCAAGTTACCCAATATTGACCAAATGCTCTCAATAGCCAACGGGCCCAAAGTAATTACAAGCCATCAAATGCCATGATCAAAATTCTGGCTCTATGACATCTTTCTAAATCTATTCAGAGTATCTGTCTCAACAAACTAGACCATTGGAACATGTCCTGATCCCTCTAAACCACATTCAACCCCAAAATAGCCCAAAATCACTGATCATCCGATATGAGATATTTTCATAAGTCTCTTTCTATCACTAATTCGGCATGAATTAGCCTAGCAAAACCAGCTAGGTTTCATGTCAATCTGTTAAGAACTGACTGAGTTATGGGGAATTCTTCGGAAACATCCCAAATTGGGAATTTTTTGACCGCGCCTTCGGTTCCGACATTGGCTGTAAATGATAGTCCAGTTCACCCTTCAGTATCCGCTGCACAACACGCAGAGAGCCACAAGCTAAGTCCCATATTATCAACTCAAAGTTCACCGGAAAAATAGTGGGATCCAATGCCACATTCAACAGTTTGCTAAGAAACCCTTCCTCTTCATCACATATGAGTGAGCGTAGAGAGCAGATTGCTGTTCTCAGCTCATCCCATGAGAAATCCAACATGAAGTGAATTTGGAACAGGGGCGGGATAATGTTCCCCTGAAGAATTTTAATAAGTGAGGGGCCTGGGACAAAATCCGGCTGCAGTGGTCCCGATCTGACGAAGTAGCTTCAAGCCCTATCTCTTTGGCTTGATGCCATATCTTTTCACAGGAATTCATAAACTGGTAGTCTTCCCAGAGCTGGATTAGATCTTCTGGCAGTGGCCGACTTTTCTGAAAACAAATTCAAATTACGATGATGTTTGCGGACTGTGCAACAGGACATACTTTCAACCAATTTAATCCAATAGACAACATTTCTTCACATTCACTGATCCAGTGAAACAAGAAGTCTGGATTTAAAGAGCGAAGCAGGGTTACAAGGTCTGAAGAGGGCTCGGAGGAAGCCACACATTCGAATGCAGACCAGCGCCTAAGAATCAAAATACAGTTAACAAATCCAACCTGTTTTGGTTAGAATAAACTTACCAAGCAACATGACCTTGTCGGTTAAGAAATGTATCATCATACTTGTATGAAAATGCCTTGAGAATATGGCGAGATAAATCTGTGTGGTGCTGACAACCACCAATATAAAATATTCCTGCCCGTGCCAGATCTTGCAGGAAATCACAGAACGAAGCATGATGAGTGGATATATAACAATGGTCCTGCAAGTTGATCACAGAATGTAGGCCATGTAATGCCAATTGCACATCCCCTGGCTCCAGCTGAAGGAGTTGTTCAATGGAGTCTGACAAAGGATCATCAGAAGGGCGAATGATAATGACCTTCAGAATTTTCAGAAGTTGAGGCTGATCAGGAACTTGAGCAAGGACTTGAGTATATAGCTGATCGAGAGCAGCAAACAGCACTCCAAAACGGGGTTCTGTCATTCCGATAATGACTGCAAGACGTTCCGTGGGTCGGAACTTTTTATCATCAATGAATTTGATGATTGTGGAAGCATAAATGAAATATCCTGAGGATTTATGGACGAGATCTTTGATGATCTCCAGGGAAGGCCAGGGTTCAGGAACCATGGCCATGGTTGCGCTCTTGGTGAATCCGTGCAAATTCATCGAGCAGGTACTTCCGGACGTCCTCGGATGATTGGTTGACATTCAATGCATTATGTAGCATGCCAATGAAGATTTCGCCAATGTGAGGCTCAGGTCTACTGACAATGAGAAATCGAAGAGGAAGGAATTTGTCGTGCATGACTCTGCCAATTGACCGCAATATTTCTTGCTGAATATTTTGGCCCTCGCATTCGTCCAGCCCATCAATAATGAGAGTTAAAGTATGACCATGGAGATTTAGTCGACATGGCTCGATAATAAGCCGCTGCAGTTGGATGGAAAGGGAGCGGTTGGTTATGGAAGGATCAGCTTCCACTACTTGGGAGATGACACGTTTAAGTTCTGGGAAATGAAGGCTGAGCTGATATGCGAGTGTAGAGAATAGCTTGTTTTCATTTCCACGAGATAGATGTCCACGTTTGAAAAAGAATGCCCACCAAGGCCACCCTTGTCCTCGAGCTTCTGGCATAGAGATTGGGCAATGCTGTCACCAGCTTAGGAAAGTTTAAACCTTGGGTGTTTTTGCGGGAAGTTTTCTTAAACGGTTTTAGCCTTTTTAAGCCAATTCAACCGTAGTATTACAGCAAAATAGGTACTCTAGGGGAATACCCAAACATTAACCCAATTAAGCCGATTTAACCAATTGAGCCGTTTCAACCAGTTCAATCTGTTCGAGCCACCGAATAACAAATTCAACGAATTCACCCGTTTCAGCCCATTAAACCGACGCGTTGTGAATTGACTGTTTGTTGAGCAGATCCTGATGAGTCGGTCACAAAGGATGGCATGATTAAGGTGGAATGGAACGTACTCGGGGTGTTCGCGTTGATTTGCAGTTGTAATAGCAAGATTGACCCCAACTGTGTGTCAAGAAATTGGCCACTTACGCAAACACCACCACATCAATTCTAGTCCAAGAAGAATCCCAGGTTTTAGAACAGGAGGTCTGAGGAGGGTGTGCGACCCCATTCAGTCGTTTTGGCCTTGAAGGTGGAAAATGTGGTGGCATGACAAGACTCTAGGGATGAAGACTCAGAGGACAGTGCCAACAGAAATGGGAGACGAAACAATATTTACTGAACACTGTGGGACTGGGGAACGAGAGGAGGGCACTGCTATGACAGCTTCTTTGCACGGGAGGAGCACAGAAGATGAGAGAGAGAAAGACGAGTGAGGTCACAAAGTCACGGTGGCATCAAACAATGCGCGCACAAAAGTTGAACAAAGAAGCCAACCAAACAAGATGCAACATGGCCTTTGCTTGTCTAAAACCACCATCTCCTCAAGTTATTGCCTCCACCTAGAATCCTCAGCCATATCTTGTCCCACCAAGCAGTGACTCCGAACCTGTCCTTCAACTTACACTGTTTTCAGAGTGGTTAGGTCATGCTCCGGCGGCCCGGGCCATGCCACCACCTGTGGCAGACTATCTCCTGAATTTCCTGGGTCAAATGCGACGTACCCAATAGCCTCCTGCATATCTTCGACTTTTCGCGACCATGGGTGGCTAATGGGTTCGATCGGCTTGAAATTTGCTTAAAATCTGCTTAAACGTTTGAATTGGTTTAACTGGTTTAAATCGCTCAAACCGATAAGGAGGGTTAAATTGGCTCAAACTGTTAAACGTGTTCAGTCAACAGGCTTAATTGGCTGGATCTGCCAAACCAGGCTTACCGCGGCTTAAGCAGATTAAACTGGGTCAAATGGCAAAATCGGCTAATACCTGGGGTGTACCAGTGGTGTACCTACTTGGCTGTAATACTACGGTTAAATTTGCTTAAACAGGCTTAAACCATTTACAGCTGTTTGCAAAACTAATGACACTATCCAAAAATAGAATAAGAAGAACACTTTTGATGCGCCGACTTTCCGCGCTCATTTCTTGCTCAATTCTGATCAAATTTCGTTGGGAGTAGGTGCGTTCGAAAGCGGGTAAGCGGGGCTCTCATATAGTACCCTACTTACCAGGTAAATTATGTGATTTGAATGTGCCAAACTTCTGGCTGGCTGGTTTGAACCAGATGCGGCAATGGCCGTTTCTCCATCAACAGAGATCCGATTCGCATGAATCCAGGTGATTCTGAAAGCTTACATCGAGGCAACCAATATTCAGCTGCTCTGGAATCAAACACACTTGATGGGCACCCACAAGAATGGATTTCCTGATTGGCACTGAATATTCATTCCTAGCAGGTTGCCTTCAGGATAAAGCAAAATCTCAAGTATCCGAGGGCTTTGCCCCAATCGCAGCTTTCAGAATCACCCGGATTCATCCCAATCGGCCCTCTGGTTATGGAGAAACAGCCGTCGCCGTGGTTGGTTCAAAGCAGACAGGCGGAATTTTGAAACATTCAAATGACGTAAGTTACTTGGTGAGTAGGGTACCAAATGGAAGCCCGCTTATCAGCTTTCGAACGCACCTACTCTCGAGAAAGTCCGTTGAGAATTGGATGAGAAACGATCTCGGCAATCTGGCGCCTCAAAAATGCTTTCTTTTAACTATTTTTAGCGAGTGTCATTAGTTTTGCAAACAGCTGTAAACGGTTTAAGAAAACTTCCCGCAAAAACACCCAAGGTTTAAACCAACCTAAGCTGGATTTATGGCAATGGCTGATTTTCCAGCACCTGCAGGGCCATACAACCAAAGGATTTTTTTCCCAGCATGTTATTCATTCTCCGAGTCTTTGCCAGTGAAACAATAATTTCCACAGGTCCAATTCCACAGCTTCTCAAGCATTTCTGTCCGTGTCTCAGGATGGCATTTTGGCTGAGGGTATCTCTCTGCTGAATCATGGAAAGCATCGCCAGCTATTGCCCAATGCAGAATATGTAGGCCTTGGGTGATCCCGTCAGTACAGTGTACTGTGTATTCCCGCTTTCAAGGGTCAAAACTCACCTGCTTCACCTGATGTTCAATATTGTTATTGTTAACATTCCCGCCAATGAATGTACCACTGCTGATGCTTGTTTTTGGCCCAGGCAGGCCATCCCATGGTGTATGATTGATACCAGTAACTGAAAATGTATTGCTTCCGATGCTGGCCACCGCTGGAGGGGCAGGCTCACCGAATGAACCCACCAGGAAGCCGGAGTTAAGTGAGAAATCAAAGGATACATCTGCTGTGGTGTTGGAAGGATCGAAATATGGAGCGAATCGGGGTTGAGTTTGTTCCGAAAATATCTCCGCAGATGGCTCGGAATTTAGAGCAAGCACAGTCGATGTCGGGTCGAATATGGGCTGACTTTCAGAGGGTAAAATCTGGCCGTAATATCCATGAGTGCCCGACATTGGTGCGGGTTGGGTCAATGGATATTCAAAGGTCTTCGAATTCATTGAGTCCTGGAATAGCTCAGGATATCCAACGGTGAAGTCTGGCGCACTGGGGAAGTTTCCGTTTATGGTGCCGGGAGAATCGAAGAAGGACGAGAAATTAAAGTCGTGTTCCGGGTGTGAGAATGGGAATAAAGGAGGATTCGATAACGACGAAATAGATGCAGCTGATGTGGCCCAGGAGCTGTCATCGGGGACATGATCAGACAAATTCTGCGAAGAACTCAGAATTTGTGGCCGATGAAAAGCATCTTCGACTTCGTCAGGTTGAATAATTACAAAAAGACTGGCCACATACTGTACGGGACCCTTCTCGCAGCTCCAGCCTGTCGGCCATTCCTCTACTCCCGCCAGTTGGCGACTCGGGCCTTGAGCCGCGATGAATTCAATGGCCTGTAGCGGATCATAGTTTTGCCCTGGCACTTGAATTTGGGCGGTATGGATGTTTATGTCTCCCGCATTGTCGATAAAAGTCCCGCCCGTGATTTGGATCCCAGAGGCAGAGTCAAAGAGAGGCATGAAGGGAAAGAGTGAGCATTGACAGACCACGAGGACAAGCTGTTGATTGCAGTGCTTCGGACGTCCAAATGCGCGCCTATTTCACAGCATCCGCGCTTATTTCAGAATTTGCTGTTCAATAGCATCTCAGTCCCAAAGCGGTTCAGGTTTGCAAAGCTCATTAAGAATCTTGGGCATGAGCATGGCCCCATAGGAATGGGGGTGGGGTGGAGAGGAAGGGCAGTGACTGTTGGGAGTTGCTGATGCGTGCGCGTGTTGATAAGCAGTGAATGAACACACAGTAGAAAACACGATATTTTTCGGTTTTCATTGTATAGTTCATTCCTATTATATTATCCATTATAGGCAGTACTGAGAACCCAAAGTAGCTGGCCTGTGGCCAGCATCACAGGAGCAACAGGATGATGCCCTGGTGGAAGCCAGAGGTGTCTCTGACAAGTACTCGCTCCGAAACATGTAGGAGATTGTGTAGCCCAACCTAAACATATGGGTATTCCACCAAGTTCTGGTAGTTCCGGTCATTCTGGTAGTTCCGTTCGATGAGAACTACGGGAATGATGGGAAATAGAGATTCGAGCGATTATTCTATTCTCGATCTTGGTTCTCGACGCATTCGCGTCGATCCAAGTGACATGAGAACACCAGAGGCGGTGTTTCGATTGTACCCGAATGTCGGTTGCTCGGCAACATGCATCAGAGTGGGATAATAAGCGAAGGGAACCCATGATCGTCGATCCCGGAGTTCCCAGGACTTTCCCCATTGAGTGTAGGAGCATTCTCAAGAACCCATCCTGAGCCATAACTCAAAGTGGGGTATCATTCGAAGCCTACATGGCTGGAGATTACAGTTCTCATGAAGATCTTCGAGGGATACCTTCAGAGAGCAAGTTACATTGCAAAAGGGCTACATGGTGGTTGATATCTAAGCTGCCATCAAAGTCACCATGTGCAGAATCTTACAAAGGAACGGTCGGAATATACCCGGAATGGTGTGCTCAGTGCCTCGACCAATGAGAATCAACAGATTCTAGTCGCCAAGACGGATACACGGACTTTGGGGCGGCTAAACAGACCATTTACTTAATTCTTTCATTGTCATAGTCATATCTGTTATTGTATAAGTAGTTAGAGGTGTTTCTAGGGTCGAGGACGGAGTTTCCCCCAACTAGTGAGCCTAGCTTACACCAAGGGAAACTCTTAGTCAATCTTCGGACACCTACCAACATCAAGTTTGTAGGGGTTGGAATATCACCAGTGTTTGGATTGTATAAAGTCGTCTGAGCGTGGCTCTTGAATCGTATTGAATCATTGGAAGCTATAGAATCGCTGGCCTTGGGTCTTGAATCGTATCGAATCGTATAGAATCACTGGCCTTGGGTCTTGAATCGTTGGAATCATATAGAATCACTGGTCTTGGACCTTGAATCGTTGGGAATCGGCTGGGAAACGTTTGGAAACGTTTGGGAATTGTCTTGGAGTCGTCTGTCTTGTTGTCTTGTTGTCTGGAACCACCACCATCTTTGTTAAAACCTTGCGGAACTTTGGTTTCGCTTCGGAATATTGGTGAACCTCACGGTTCCCTTCATTCCGATAAATCTCTTTGTGTTGTTTGCGTTGGAAGCTTTAGAAACCTTTGGTTTCCTCAGTTTCCATCGTTCTCATCAGTCGTAACCGACTCATGTCTTGGTGTCCGAAACAGATATCCTTTGGATCTCTTAGTTTCGTACATATCAAACACTTGCTTCGTCTTACAACGACTTCTTGAACTAAACTTTCTCCCGATCAACCTTTACAAGGCTCTGAATCAGGGACTGACACTCGTCTGGTACCTCTGGAACGAACGTTACACCGCACTTGCTGCATACTATTGGTTGTTTGGATTAGATTCGTCTGTTCCATCCAATTCTTTGGTTGTAGTATTTTGTTTGAGCTGTTTCTGTTGGTTTCCATACTAGGTTCGGAGCTCACTTATCAGTGTTTGTAATCGGGGAGGGTTATTGGGGGGAAGAGGAGGAAGGGGCGGAACAGAAGACACGAACCCAGACACAGACACAATGAACGCATATCCATATGCATATACCCTCATGAAGAACCTATCATATTGGCTTTGGCATCACGTCCACACCCAGCTCTGTCTCTTTGGCCTGGCGACACCCACACCTGTGACCGCGCTTCTGTAGACCAACATGCGCATACATACGTGCGACTGCCGCGGCCTCGCACTCTCGCACTCTCGCGAACAGATTCGCGCACATACTAGCAGCATCGACCATTCCTCCATCAATCTCTCTCCTCTCCATTTTTATATCCACTCGCACACACCTAGACATGTTTGTACATAAAAGCGCGCTGCTCCTCTTCTCTTTATTTTCCTCACTCCTCCCTCTCCCGCTCTTCTCTCCCTCTTCCCACTTGATCTTTGACCAGCGGCTGGTACGAAGGTCGGGTATGGAGGAGGAATGGGAGGCATACAGCGCATGGACTCTTATTTTTTTTTTGAATACAAGTAGGTAGATAAGTATACGGATGTAAAGTATTGTAGAAAGCCTAAAGGATGGTAATGCATGGATTCGTTTTTCTTTGATTTTTTTCCTTTGAATAAGTACTTGAGGGAGAGAGGACGAAAAAGGCAAGAGGCAAGCTCGATGGGGATAGAATTGGTCTCCTCAAACCGCGACAACACAGCGGGCTGTCGCCGGTCGGGCTCGCACTCCATCTGCTGGCCAGCTTGTGGTTGCGCTGGCGCCCAGCTTGATGAGTGTTTGCAAAGCTTTCAGGCTCGGAACCATCGAGTGACAACGTCTCTCTACCTTTACCATCCATCTCACCCCCTCAAGCCTTCCGCTTGCACCCTCATAATCTTCGCTTGAACTCTATCACTTGCATGCGTCCGTTCTGGCCCCTCAATTGCTCAAATGTACCTGGATGCTACCCAATGCTGTGTCTTTCCCACTGCCGCAGTCTTTGCCGCCATTGAGCTCTCAACTGATTTTGAATTTATCTGGGTCGATCTACGTGCTACAGGCCCATCTCTATTGAACGGTGGATATTCTGGTTGATATTATCGCTCAGCGCTACTCCTGGAATGATCTTAGTATGCAAATTTCCACTTTCCTTGACCTTGCTATATCAGCCTGTACTACCTCGGAAATAGATCTAGACAGCTTTTTGACCCACTTTGTTGCTCGTTCTGCTCCAGCTCTCGTCCTCCCCTTAGTTCTCGCATTCACCCACCCATTCTTCGACATATTTGAGCCGACTTGTGCTGGCTCTCTCACCCCCGTTGCTTCGCACTTCCTCCAAGAGCGGCTTGAATCGTGCCATATCCTTTCTCTCCCGCTCGCTTGTAGACACGGAGTGAGCATATCACCGCCGTTGGTAAACATTTGTCTGCTTCACGCGGAGTCAGCGCTCACGGCCGCGGTTGCTCATTCCTTCTGTGTTCATTTTTTTGAAATCTGTTGCTCCCTTTCGCTCTCTGTGTTCTCGTCTTTACTCTTCTGCACTGCTCACCTGCTCTTCTGTGCAAACTCCACGCACAAGACATTCAAAACACGGAATTTGGCAGTGCATCGCTGGGATAGCAAGGCAACTTGAATCCCATTGCTGTTCAACAGGAATCCATCTTTACTGTCTAACTCCGTTCTGCAATTCAGGTTCAAGCTGCACCGAAGGGACAATGTGGGTAAATTTAATATCTGTAGTCTTGCATTCCCGATGCTGATGACTTGCTTCAAAGCTGCAATGTGTTGCGCATCACCTCGAATTAAACAACCCAGTATTAATATTGTACGGAGCCTCATTCTGCGTGTCTGTCGCACACATATCCTCAGCTAATTAACGCGGCTCGAACTCCACCTAGTATGTACTTCTATTTTTATTGCTTCGTTGGGAATTTATGTTCGTGCAGGATATTCAGCGTGCTGTTCTTGACTTCAACTCTCAATTGACAACTCCATTAAGCACTGCACCGAATTACTCAACTCAGAAATGCATCAAACCCTTCAAGTACGTCTCCGTCGTTGAGGTATTTAATTGTCGATTAACTAAATGCTAGATCATGGTGCAGTCTGAGCAGGTTACTGCTTGCTGTACCCAGGCTAATTGACTGGCTTAGCACGGTCAGATATACAGTCATTCCACGGTCCTTGCAAAATCACTGGTCCTTGCAAATATTTTTTTCCTAGGGCCTAAAATATATATTTCTTTGCCATTTTTTGTACCAGATCTCTTCATTCATGTCTGATGCACCTCCCACATTATTTTCGGGGGTATAGAGTGAACAATAATTATGTAATCAGTACCAAATAGGGCAGATCTGCAGGAAACCCAACTATCCCTTCTACATTGTTTGTTTCACAGGACATAAAATGAATGGAGGGGTATACTGAGTCATATGTCCATGCTATCAAAAATCTGGGGTCATTGGATAACCCAGGTGTGTGGAATGAACCAATCATCCATACACTGTGCTCACGTGAGGTGAAAACATGCACAAACAATGTGTTGAACATGGTGAAACATGAATACAAGCAGCATCATGGGTCCAGATGAATTGTGGCACCAAAAAAAGATACAGCAAGCCAAAAAAAACCCCTATTTTCCATGCAATGGTAGGCTTAGAGCATGGTCAGTTCTAGCATGGGACAGGGTATCTAAACACTCGAAAAGTTTGTGTGAAGACATATAGGGAGCCACTAGCACTATATTTCCACATTTCCAACCAAGTTTTTGGTTGAGATCACTATCCTGGTCCAGTTTCTGCAGATTTGCAAGGACCAGTGATGGTGAGAAAATTGGCCCCCTGCCGATTGGCCAAGAATGCTTTAAAATTGATCAGAAACCCTGGATTTTAAAGCATGGTCTAGGTCTACGAGTGCATACATACTACCTACATATTCAGCCTCGATCCTAAACCTTAGTTTTGCGCCAAAAAAGCGGGATTTCCAAAACCTGTTGCAAGGACCACGGAATGACTGTAATTGTTTCCACGGTTCTGTCGGCAAACTTCAAGTCACAGAAAACATGCCAAGGGGTGAGTGGGTTCATTCATCCATCTGTCCATCCTATTTGACACAGCTATTCAATTTGTGATGATTCTCCCCGCATACTGTGCTGAGGTCCAAATACTACTATTGCAAGGGCGATATTTCTGTATTGAATCATACCAGTCTCTCCATTCTTTCTCGAGAGCGATGATTCTATCAGAAGGGTCATCATAATAATACGAAAGTGCCTTCTCAAAATAGCCTTCAACACGGGTCATTAATTCATGTGGAGGTTGAAGAAATGTCTAAGAAAATGGCATGCATGAATAAATTTCGACTTTAAAAAAAAGAAAATCAATATCTTACCTTCGGCCATTGCACGATGTTGTGGTATTCCTCTCGTAAAGCATACTGGTAATCTTCTAAAATAGGTTCTAGATCCTGTAACAGCTTGTGGGAGGGTGGACACGCTCTCAGATAATAACTCCATCCCCCCAAATGCCACCTAAATTACAGTCATGGTGGCAGTAAATTATATGCATGTAAACACTCACCTTATATTTGTGTCCAGTTCACCCCTGAGTATCCGCTGCATAACACGTAGAGAGCTGCAAGCCAAGTCCCACATTAATGAGTCAAAGGGCACCGGAAAGAGGGTGGGATCCAATGCCACAATCCACAGTTTGCTGAGAAGCCCGTCCTCTTTATCGTGTATGAGTGGGCGAAGAGAACAGATTGCTGTTCTTATCTTGTCCCATGAGAAATTCAGGAGGAAGTGAATTTGGAGCAGGGGCAAGTACCAGTCCTGCCGAAGGAATTTAATTGCTTGAAGAATCCTAATGAGTGAGGGGCAGGCCTGCGACAAAATCTGACTGCAGTGGTCGCGATCTGACCAGGTAATTCCGAGTTCTCCGAGATACCATATCTGGTCACAATAAGCCATGAAATGGTAGTCTTCCCAGAGGTGGATGAGATCTTCGGGTAGTGGTTGACTTTTCTGAAAAGAAATTCAAATGACTATGATGTTTGCAGACTGTGTGACGGGACATACCTTCAACCAATTCAATGCAATAGAGATCAGTTCCCTGTAGTCGTGCCTTCCAAACAAGAAGGTTGGATTGAAAGAGCGAAGCAGGGTTACAAGATCTGAAGAGGGTTCGCAGGAAGCTACACATTTGAATGCCGACGAGTCAAGGTGCCTAGGAACCAAAGTTTGTTTAGAGTTCAGTCTGTTTCAGTCACAATAAACTTTACAAAGCTACATGCCCACGTCTGTTAAGGGATGGATCATCATGCTTGTATGAAAATGCCTTGAGAATGTGGCGAGATAAGTCTGTTCGATGTTGACAACCACCAACATAAAAGATCCCTGCCCGTGTTGGATCTAGCAGGAAATCAGGGAAGGAAGCATGATGAAGGGATATTGTGTCCTTTTCATTCTCTGGCACACTGATTACAGAATGTAGGCCTCGCGATACCAATTGCACCTCCCCTGGCTCAAGCTCAAGGAGTTGTTCAATGGAGGTGACCGACAAAGCATCAAAAGAAAGTTTGGTGGTAATGACCTTTAGAATTTTGAAAAGTTCGGGTCGAGCAGGAACTTCAGAAAGGATTTGAGTGTACAGCTGATTGAGAGCAGAAAACGGCACTCCAAAACGGGGTTCTGTCATTCCCATAATGACCGCAAGACGCTCCGTGGGTCGGAAATTTTTATCGTCAATGAATTTGATGATTGTGGAAGCATAGATAAAATATCCCGAGGATTTCTTGACAAGTTGGTCGATGATATCCAGTGAGGGCCAGGGGTGAGGGACCCTCACCATGGTTGAATGGTGTTCTTGATGAATTTGGGCAAATTTATCAACCAGATATTTCCGGACGTCCTCAAATGACTGGTTAACATTCAAGGGACAATGGAGCTTGTTTAGCGTGCTCATGAAGATCTCGTGAATGTGAGGCTCGGGTCTACTGGCAACAAGAAATTGAAGACCAAGCTGGTGTTCACTGACAGCATGGCCAATGGAATGCAATATTTCTTGTTGATTGTTTTCATCTTCACACTCGTCTAAGCCATCAATCACGACAACCAAGGGGTGAGCAGAAGTACTTTGTTGACAGGGTTCGACAATCAACTTCTGTAATTGTATCGACAGGGATTTGTCAACAAGTGAGGGGTCACTTTCCATGCTCTGCGAGATGTGGCGATTGAAATCAGGAAGACGAAGGGCAAGCTGATATGTGATCGTTGCAATAAGTCGTTTGGCATTCCCACGAGATGGATGGTCCCGCTTGAAGAAGAAACTGGCCCCCAGGTGACCTTCTTGCTCTAACTTCTGGCAAAGAGACTGTGCAATAGCTGATTTCCCCGCACCAGCAGGCCCATACAACCAAACAATAGGACTAGACCTTTTGTTCGAGGGGGAGCTATCATCCTCACTCTCATCATCCTCGAAGATTAGGGCTGTCGGGGGTTCGATTCCACATGTCCAATTCCAGAGAACATCAAGCATCTTTTTCCGTGTCTCTGGATGGCATCTTGGCTGCGGAAATCTATCTTCTGCATCGTGGGTTGCATCACCTGCTGCTGCACGATACAAGATATGCAGACCTTCAGAACTTCTGTTAGTACGAGGTATTCCTGCTTCAGGATTGACACTCACCTGGTTCACCGTGACACTGAATATGGCTCACATTCCCACCAATGAATGTCCCACCATTAATGCTTGTTTGAGGTTCAGGTGGGAGACCATCCCAGGGAAAAATTGGTTGATTCATAATTTCCTGCCCAAAATCGGCCGGTGGTGGATAGCTATTATGACTATTTCCAGCAGGCGTAAACCCAGTGGAACAGTACTCAATGGCCCTATTTTCAGGATTCTGGTAAATTCCATAGGCAACTTCTGCACTGGATGTATATGCACCCCCTGGACGAAGGACATCTGGGTGATGGAAATTGAGGTGTGGTTGGGAGAATATAGAATGAAGGCTGGGCACATCAGAGCGACCCGTGAACCCGTTGTTATCGGGGCGATGAGAAGTCTCCGAACGAAGAATCACTGCCCGATGAGAAACACCGTTGGAGGGTGCCGTCGATGATGACCCTTCATTGGAATCATGAGAACTACTTAAAATCTGCGGCCGATGAGAAAAATCTTCGAGTCCATCAGAGCCCGTTAATCACAAAAGACAGGCCACATACCATAAGGTCGCGTTCTCACAGCTCCAATCTGTCGTTCATTCCTCTCCACTCCCAACAGCTGATGATTTGTGCCCTGCGCAATGGATTCAAGTGCGCCAAGCGGATCGCTGTTTTGCCCTGTCGTGAGCTGCGCGGTATGGATGTTGATGTTTCCAGCATTGTCGACAAAATTCCCGCCATTGATTTGAATCCCAGAGGCAGAGGCGAAGAATGGCATGGAGGGAAGAGGAGAAAGAGTGAGAGACAGCACGCGGTGAGAGGCTGTATATGCAGTGCCGAGTTGACATGCGACAGTTAAACGCACAGCATTGCGTACCTATTTCGTCGTAATCAGTAACACCGCTATTGGAAGAAGCTTTCCATAGCCACGATCCATTTTCTTGAGGTTGCTCAACATTACATTCGTAGGCGGCCTACGAACCAATAAATAAATAATTGAACGAATTAAACAAGGTAGTTCTGTATCACCAGTTAAGGCGAAGTACAGCATTTGGCGCCTGTGAACGCTGCGGGGATCGCGAATCTGGAGTCATTCTCGGATTCCTAAACAGCAAAAAATCTTCCAACGGAGAAGCGTTGGTATCTGAGGCCAAAATTAAATAGAGCAGTAATTATTCTTCAATGGAGGGTCTTTGAGATAGCAGAATGCGGGTGAACGATCCAATGGCAGTCCGACTGCCCGGTGCCAGAACGAGGGATGTAGACCTTGCGGCATGCATTCAAATCTCTTGAGTCTTCAAATCAAGTTCGGAGTTGGTTCGGAGCGATAGTGTGATTTTCAACCTGAGAAGCATTAGGCTCCAGTAATTCACCACTTGAAAAATATACAGACCTGAACTTGAGTTGGACTTGGAAATTACAGATTACAGTACTATAATGAACGTCGGAGGGAGCAAGTTGCACTGATGGCCGCTGCACAGCCACTTTTCTTTGGCCCAACCTCTTCACGCCAATGCACTTCGTTCCACAATATGCACTCAAGCAAAATTAAGCAGGCGGACACCATGTCTGGTTCCATAATCTACCTGGACGCGATCGCCGATGCGGTCGCATTCGTGGCTGATCCTATCTGCGAGTAACGATACATGGATGTGTCGCACGCAGGCCGGGGCGTAGACGTTACTACTAGATATCAGACTTTTGACATTTTGATTGTGGCGTTGTACAACGCCAAACAACGCGAAAAAACGCCTGAAAATGCGTGAAAACGCGACAACGCGCAACACCCACAATTTTCATCAAAATTCTCAGTGCTAAGGCTCCAACCATTTAGTTTTCGTTTGCGGACCCGGGCAAATCAAACGGAAACGGTATTTAAACAGTTTTAAACCGTTTAAAACTGTTTATAAACGGTATTTTTCGGGCAGGTTCTTTGGACATATCTGGAGGGACCAAATCGAGTAATCTGGCCATTATAAAGTCACAAACAAGACCCTACCCATGTTGCCAGTGAGTAAAGAGGTTCACCGAGGTAGCTATGAAGCGGGATGGCGGCGGGAAGCAGGCGCGATGGTTTGCCGAGATAGCCGACCACCATCAAAGACAAAGATCCTGCACATCAGTGAGCGGTTCCTTACTCTGGGACTAATGGCATGACCTTGAACGGTCACATCACTTCTTCTGGAAAAAATTTATCGGTGAGGATGCAACCAGCAAGCTGTGGTACGTGGTTGTTTTTGCACAACCGTTTAAACCGTTTACAAACTGTTTCCAAACTGTTTGTGCCCACCAACAAACTAAATGGAAATAAAAACGGTTAAAACCGTTTGAAAACGTTTACAAACGGAAATGGTTGGAGCCTTAATTTAATTTCTCACAACGCCGAACAAAGATCAGCCGATAACATCAGAACCGGCGATAATTACCGCGGTTTTGGACCACCCAAAGGGTCCTCCGCCCTACTCTAACCACTGTGCTCACTGAGCTGTAATTGTTGTCTACACCACCCTGGAGAACACCGATTGAGTTGGCTGTACAACGCCGAAACGCGAAAAAACACGTGAAATGCCGCAATCAAAATGTCAAAAGGCTGATGGACGATAGCATTGGAGAGACGAACCTGGCCTTGAGTCTTACCCTCATTCGTCTTGACGATCGCAAACAGCAGAATATCGCTCTGAAGAGATAGAATCTTTAGTCTTGGATGGGCGGAGCAACTACCGCGACATTCGAAAATTCGCACTCGGCGCACCTTTTCAATACGCAAAGGCACGGGGACGTCTTAGCCAGCCCAGCGCGCACTATTGGACACCCTCACAAAGAGCTGGTGCGTGTCATTTCCTCCTTGGTTTTTTTGGTTTTTTTTATTTCCATTCCTCTTTTACCAATTCTTCTACTCATGCTCTTGTCCTGCTCTCTGTCCCTCTTTGTATTGGTGTGCCTCCCTTTCCGGACTTGCGTCCCTCTCTCTTCGTACTCTCTCACCACTCGTGTTGCCTACACTCCGACTGACCCTGCACACAGTACACAGGAACCCTCACATTCCCGTCTCCTGCGAACCCGGCCCACGCCTCCCTCTCCGCAGCCCTGCTGACTGCACTCTGCACGCCGCTCTCAGCACTTGCGTACGCAATGATCGCGGCAACCTCACACCCCGGTGCAGGTGACGAGCGCTATTCCTGTAAGGAATCCTTTATACGGTGAACATTATATTCAAATTTTTACGACGTCTTACTATGATTAGTCTCTTTGTACTTGAGTTTGCGACTGTTTGATTCAGTAGATTAAGCCTGTCATCGATACACGTGATGAATTCTTATCTACACTTTGCCCCAAACTCTCACCTACTGGCCTCCCGCTCTCGTCGAGCTCCTCCGAGATCCTGGAGAAGGCACGGGTGACAATCCCTATAAGAATTCACGCTACGTTTACGACTTTACATTCCCCGAACGAAACTAACATCCTTATCTCTTGGAGATAACGTCTCTCTCTCCTCATCTCGAATATTCGGAGAGGATTGCGAGTGATCATTTGAAGTACAAATATTTGGCTTCAGATCACAAGCTTCAGAGTGGGACCGTTATTTCATAAGAGTCTATTCCACAATATAATCCTAGTTGCACCTGCCAGACTTTCAGTAGGACGAGAACCCTGTGAGACTGCATCAAGTCTTACAATTCCAGCACTGCGACTTCTTCGACAGCGGCCTGTCCTCGCTGTCGTCTTTCTCCCCAGCTCAACGCTGAGTACGGCTACGATGCGCCCTCTCCTCCTCCTTCACGCTGCGCAGCCCTGACACGGCTTCCTCCTCGGCCTCGTCTTATGCACGCAAGAATATGCTCCTGCACGCCCCGAATTCCGCCCATCTACAGATCCTACCTGTCCTACCTGTCCTTGCCTTCCCAACAATTGTTGAGTAGCTTCCAGAGACTATCAAGCACAGCTGTGCCTGTGCATGACATGGGCCGTTTCCCATTGATGACTGCAAACATGACTGCTGTGTCCTGTGGCAATTCAGGAAATGGGATTATTCCTGACATTATCTCCAGAATCTTAGCATATTACAACAAGGAGTTGAAACAGAAACTTACCTCATAGCAGACACAAGCAAAAGCATAAATATCAGACCCAAAGTGGTTCTGTCCTCCTCGGAATAATTCCGGTGCTCGATATCGTGCTGTTCCACCTCGTCTGTTTGCAGTGGAAGTGGTGGACAATGACATAGCATAGGTGATTGAGGAGACACCAAATTCAGCAATACAGGCCTTGCCTGAGGGTGTTACGAGGATATCACGCTATGCATATGATCAGTGAAAAGTAATTTGCATCATAGAAGGCATGAATCAGTACTGCTTTCAAGTCTCCATGTATTACATTTTCTTTGTGTAGGTATTGTAGCCCGAGGGCTACATCCAACATCTAACACAATTAATTAATTAAGAATCTTTGTGTCAGATTGAATGCATGGTCACCAGTGAGAGACGGACTCTGGTGTCTGGCTTGTTGATTTCGAGGAATTTCATAATGTTACCATTCTCCATCCACGGTGAGACCAGACACAGCCTAGTTTCGAGATAGTATACACCAAAGAAGGGAAGTATGTTTGGGTGGGACAGTTGGCACCAAATGAGAGCTTCTCGGCTGAATTTCTGGATAATTGTAAGTCAAAATGTACTGTGGAAGGGAAGAGAACTCAACATTAAGTATAGACTGAACATCCGAGTCCTCAAAAACCCTCATGATCTTTACTGAGACGGTTACGCCACGGACCAGGCCCTTCCAAAGATCCCCAAAGCCTCCAGCCGCTACTTGATTACCGACTTTATGCAACTCTGGGAGCACAAAACATCGAGGATGGAGGCCGGACTCCCGAGAAAGCCGCATTAAAGCCTTCAATATGAGCGGCTTGCTGAATGAGAAGGAGTCAAGATCCAGGAGCTGTTTTGTTGGTCAATTTGATATTCACCAGGCAGCAAACTATAATGTTACTGGCATCTTGTAACAGATCAAGAAGTGTTTGGGCATCTGTCCCGCGACAGGCCAAAAGCCTCTGATACAACACTTGGTCTTGAAGAACATAAACCAGCTTTGCAACAACAGCAGAGTCTTCAGTGTTTACGTGCTCAAAAACATCGAGATTCAAGAGCGGTGGCTGGCAAGAGATATCTTCGGCTTTAACAGGCCAAGTAAATTTGGGTGATACTTCGGAACTGTATTAACCTACCAGAAGTCCTGGCACACCCATGAAGCGCGGAGATTGGGAGAGCATGTGAAAGTAGGAATCCAACCACTAACACTACACACAACCAATCCAAGGCGCATGAGTTCGGGGCTCCACACAAAGTATATGCGTGCTGCAATCCAGCAGAACGACGTCGAAGTAGCCCAGTGTGGCATGTCCACCAATAAAAGGTGTGTTTGATGAAATAGTTGAGGCCGCGCAACCAGCGCGCCGCCCAGCGTGATGAATGCAATCAAGATATCCTTCCAACAATTCTCCTTCCTTCCTCGCCATCTCTCAACACCAATCCCAAACCAAACCATCCCATCTAATAACCAGACCAACCAAATCCATAACCAAAATAAGAGGACGGTCACTGGCATTGCCAGCAACAACCAGTACAATCCTGTGCCGGGTCTTTCCTTGTTCAGGGGACACTCCATAAGTCACGCAGGGTGCTGGGGTCGGGCCTTGAATATGTGCCGACAGGTCCAAACGAAACCAAACTAAGACCAAACAAAGAGCAAGGGAAAGGTGGGGTGTATTATTTTTTTTTTTTGGGGTGTATTATTATTTTTCTATTGAGTTTACACTGAGCTTTTATACCTACTCTGTTTTGACTGCACAGCAAACTACAAACAGCTACAGTTCACTTGGAAACCATTGTCCAGACATTTCAGTTGCCTTCCTACACGTCCCAGTTCCCTTGCGACACGTCTCATCCCAACGCGCCACACAGCAGTGCACGCTGTTCCCATCAACCACGTGTCCGTGAACTCCTCGGCGTTTCAACCTACTCTCGCAAATATTAGAAGATCGCAAAATCAGGAGGCACGACAACTTTAGTAGCATAGGTGTTCGTGAACACCTATTGATGGCACCGAATGCCTATTGATCACAGTGAACGCCTATCCGGCCACTTGAACAGCTATTACCGAGGTAACAGCTATTCTTTTCGATGCCTATTCGACTGGTAGCGTGAAAGCCGTGCCTGGCAGCCTTGAACTTCAAGTTTCTCACGCTTGACGCGTAGTGCGCTTCGGAATGTAAGCTGACTTATATTCTCGCCTTTCACCGTTTTCATTTGGAACCACAGGGCATATATGTTGCACTACCTATTACATTTTGGGTAAATAATGAAGTTGTTACGCGACGGCGGAAGGTTCGACGTTGCTCGCTGTCCTGACCTCAATAGCGCCCAACGGCACGCGGGATGAACGCAGGGAGCTGGAAACAGAGTTGTCAGCAAGCGAATGAATACGAGGATACGCGGGTTTACGGGTTTACTGGAACTCACCGCCGGATCGGCCTGAAGGGCCTGTCTGTGCAAATGCTCCTGCTCACCGGTGCCGCAGACTTGTGTGCACCCGGATGAGGACGCAAGTACTGTTGCTCAGCGGTGTTCGGCAACCGTGAAGCTCACGGGTACAATGCTGTGGGCAGCGCTATGCGCACGGTATGCGGACGTACGACTCGCCGACCGATTTTGCGGAGTGCGCCTGCGGGGTAACAGATGCACCGATTCGAGCAGCTGGCACGACGGGAACGCGTTTCAACGACGCGTTAGTCGTGCGGGCAATGTCCGAGTGATTGCGAGTACAAGCAGAAGAAAGAAAGCGGCGGGCACAACGCACCTACGTGGCAATGGATACGTGCGGCACCAAGTGGCAACGGCGCACTGTGAGCAATCTCTCCTGAGCTCTTGAGCTGTGCCCTGATTGCGCTCGCAGAGTGGTGTCGGTCGTTGGGGAGTGCCAGTGGTGGTTGTGATGAGAGAAGAGTGGGAAGCATTACCGTCACGCCGTGAGGAGCCGCGGCGTTCCCATCAGAAATGATTGGCGATGGGCGGATAGCCTTTCATTCAGCAATAGGCGTTCGAGCCGGTAGTAGGCATTCAGCACCATCAATAGGCATTCACAAAAGCCTATGCTACTAAAGCTGTATGTACTCCAAAATCAGCCCGTTTTGGCTGATTTCACCACTGGACAAACTGCCTGCTCATCACCCAGCCTTGTGTTCTGTCCTCGGCGGTTCCAACAACTGGTGACCTAGGCGCTCAGCCAATCCTAGTCTAAGTGCCGGCAGCTGATCACCATCTTGCCTCGAAGTCGGCAGCGTTGTGTGCAGATCCCCAGCATTATTGGTAAACCTAGGCATGGAGGAAAAGAGCAAGTGTTGTGTGAGAGAAAGGGCGCGGGATGAGATAGATGGATAGCTGTATTGTGGTCTAATATATCATTACACCGCCATTTCTAAATGATGTCCCACAATTCTACAGCATTTGATCAATGCCAACCACGATCCTTATCCTCAAGCTCTCGGCACAAACATCTGTAGGACCTTTTCAGTCGGACAAGGTAGATCCTCGCTTCACTCCGGTGATCGTAATTTCCAGCGGTGAAGTGTTTAAGATTAAAATCGCAGGATAGTCCGTGCGGACTACGCGGAAGTAAGATCATAAACACGGAACATGACATAGATGAGGGGGCGGGATCCAAGACGGAAAGGGCAGGAAGGAAATAATAGTGTTGAAGGAGGTCAAAAATAGTTTCAATAGATAACTGGCATCAAAATGGCACGGCAGAAGCAAAGAATTGATATTGGTGTCCGCGACTCGACAGCTGGAGAGATGGCTAAAATCGACCCAGCCATTTTAGACTGGCGAATTGAAGTGCGGAATTGATATTGATGACGGGAGGAGCCCAAAGCCGATGAGAACCCAGAAATGAGGCCAGCACAGTGAATTGATGACAGAACAGAGCGCAAAGGATTGCTGGCTGGAGGAGCAGGCACCTTCCGCTATTTATGCCCGGACACTTGAGGTGCTACGTAGCGAATGGTGGAATATGACTGCAGCAAGGTTAGCGAGTTACTTCGAACAGCCGTGTGTACCTGCGAAAAGGTCAGCTGAGGAATGATTCCAACATCGTTTGAACGGCGTACCCAAGTTCGGCTTAGGGTCCGGATAAATATTTTCCGAGAAGACGACTGAAAGGGATAATTCTGTGCTTTTGCTATGGCTGAGATGTGCTACGCTGGCCGGCATCATTCTGCGGCAGCGTTAGTCGTTACGATGGGATACCTGCACACCCAAATGGGGCAGGAACACAGGACTTTCAGAATGAGAGGAGGGAAAAGAATGGAGATGGGACAAATGCACCGCCGAGGAGGCATTTGCTTAAAGAACGGTCAATCAATCTAGTCTAGCGCCAGTGGCTAGACTGCCACGGCATCTAGTAGGCGACGTAAATCCGAATCCCAATTTGGGAGCCCTGTCGGAAGGCTGTCGTGACAGTCCGGAACCTGACCGGTCTTAGCCGGCACCTCTGCGACTACACTAGTACTACTTCCCGCCCTCTTCCTCTTCTTCAACGACGACGACGAGCTCGCGGCCACCACGGGCACCCCCTTGATACACTAGCGCCAATTGCCACTCTCTCGCTGCTCTGCACCACCACAACGCCCTTAGCCGAAGAAGAATAAAACTACCATTTCCGTCACTCATACAAACGCCAATGAGCTCAAATGGCCACACAGCGGCAAGATTTATCAATCCTAATCGTTCCCTCGCTCTATTTCTATCTCTGTCTGTGACTCTGTTTTTTCCTGCCAGCAACTCGCGAATGAACCGTATATTCCTGCGCAAGATGTACCGCCTGCGAACCAATTAGGCGCAGCCATCGAATCAAGTAGGGGTCCTCAATTCTTCCGTCCTTCGCGTCGTTGGGCGATATTCACGACCCGACTCTCCTCGTCGTTCCCACTGAATAACTCGCACCCGCGTTCCATTCATCTGGTGCGTGCCGATCTGGGTTTTGAATTTGAGGCCCTGAGGTGTTTCTCATATTCTTTCTCCAACTCAATCTTAACAATGCTCGAAGCTTGCCGCCGCATTTGCCGGAATCACGTTCCCTGTCTTGCGGTAGCTGGAGATTCGCTACTCGGGTCATTAGCATTTGCACTGAAGTATATGGATTTCGTCGAGAGGAAATAGTAGCGACACGGAAACAAACATATGGGTACGTAGTAATGTACACAGGCGCGCCGTTTTTTTTGCTTGGTTTTTCTTTCAAGCTCACTTGGACTTGTGGTCACTGCCAAAGTGGCCGGCGCCCCCTTCATCGTCCGAGTCACTGTCTTCTTCTTCCTCCAAAGCATCCCTCTCCTTGATAATCTCCGCCTGCCACGTCTTCGCGTCGATGTGTTCTTCGTTATCCATACTTTCAGCACGTTCGATCCCCTCGATTTCCCTGTCTGCGAACAATGAGTAAACGTGCCGAGTCTCGGGGGGAAGGGGAGAATGCACTGACCCAACTCCACGTTCATGATAACGACCCACAACCCACTCTCCGACGCCCAATGCTCCAGCAGATCCGAATTCGCGACGCGCCTCTCAAGCCTGCTTTCCTTGGGCCCGATCAAGCTACCGATGAGTCCCGGCCCGCGCTCGCGCTTCCTGGCCCGCCGCGCGGCCCTGCGCAAGTCTTTACGCTCCCGGCGCCCCATCACGTAGGTCTCCCCATAGCTCATTCCCTGCGACGGACCCGCACCGCCATATCCCGGCTGCGGCGGCCCTCCGTGCGGATTGATCCCCAGCCGCTGGAGCTGCTGTTCCACCCGCTCGAGCTCCCGGCGTCTCTGCTCAATCTTATTCTGCTTCCTCCCCGTGCGCCACTCGTCGAACGCAACGCCCCACGACCCCATCGTGTCCATGACGCCCTGCGCCTTCGCCGGCGGCGGCACGTCGAGGTGCAGCGGCAGCGCGTAACCCTCCAGCGACGCGAGGCGCCGCTGCGTCGCGAGCGGCATCTTCTGCCCGTCGCCGACGCCGCTGATGCTCGCGTGCACCTTCGGCGGCTTGTCCGCGATCGCCCTAACGATTCGACTCGTGAATGGTATAGGAGCATGCAAAAGCACAGTCCCCACGCCGCGGCCGATCTTGTCGAGGGTCGAGGGACCGGCGCCGGTGCCGGTGCGCATGACGAGGTGCTGCATCGCGGCGGTCGTGCAGAGGCGGACGACGAGGCCCTTGGGCTTGAAGAGGCGGAGGTTGGCAGCACGCAGGTAGCGGTCCGTCAGCGTCTTGGAGAGGACGTGCATGCCGGTCTGGGCGGCGGTCTGCATCACGGCTCCTGCGATCATCGCCCAGTGGTATGGACTTGATGGCCAAGTAACAAGTGAGCTATTACGAGTCGGAAAGTCTGAGATGGACGACGAACATGAATCCGATGACCTTGCCTGCGAGGACGAGGACGAGTTAGGGTTGTAGGGATCTCTACTGTAGCTGGAAAGATACGTACCTGCAAAGTTCACGACGCGGAGAGGAGGACTCGCGGTCATCGCCAAATTCAAGCCATCGATGAACGCAAGGAGTTGCTCTTGAGAAATGTCGACAGAGCTCTGCAGCACCGGAGTATACCCTCTGGCAAACGGCGAATCGAAGGAAACGGCGATTTGGGGAGTGCAGAACGGCAGGGGTATCCCAGTTTGTGCGTGGGGCGAAACGGTAAGTGCAGAAGGGGGGAGAAAGGATTGGATGAGAAAATCAGCATCGCGGACGAACTCGATGCCCGAGGATGGCTGAGGAGTACTAGGTGGTTGAGCCTGAGAGGATACCTGAGGCTGCGGGAACGTAGGAGGATAGGCTGGATATGCAGGGGGAGAGTCCGCCATCGTTGATAAGACGATCGAGTCTGTAATTTAATTACATTCTTTTATAGGAGCGCGGAAAGACCGCGAAGAAGTGGCGGTGCTGGCCATCAGTACTTTTTTCCCGCGATGGAGACGAGTTGCGCCGACGGAACCCAGTGGAGTACAGCTTCCTCGACAATCTTTTGCTCAATTCAATTAAATGTCACCAAGATCAAACCAAGATGTAAGTTACGCTCAATACTCACTAAATGCCGTACCTGTGCCGCAGTTCAAAGGGCGCCAGCGCCATGATGAGCTCAGGCAAGAACTCAGGAGAAAGAGATTCAAATTTCAAGTTGGACATTGTCACGGATTTTAGTGCAATGCTACCTACCTACCTACCTACCGACTACCACACGCCAATCTCAACATATTCTGCCATAAAATTCCTCTTGGGAAGCCTCGGGACATGAGCCGCCGTGATGATGAGCTACCGACCGCCTTCCTTGATCAACTGTTCGGTAACTGCCTGTAACTGCCATGTCCAACTAGCCGATTGAGCTCACAACGCGTCTCGTCTGCAAACCATCAGGTTTGTGGTGCTAATAAATTAGACATACATAGTGGACTCATCCATTCAAATCTTCGAGGTCGTAGACTCGGCAGGCTCGGGGGAGGGCAGACGATGACGAACGGCCCGCCAGCCCTTCCGCAGGAACTCCTCCGAGTCTGTTACATCCTGGATATGTTCTGCGGCCTTGACCTCAACTGCGTCACTCTCCGACTATAAAGAGATCATCGCAGGTTTCGACACTAATCCCTCCGAGCTCGCAGCCATGAAAGAAGTTCTCCGGACAACCCTCATCTAGAAGATCACAGACTTTCTCGAGGTGTAGAGTTCGCAGCACCTGGTCGGGAAGCATAGTGCTGAAGAGT
Organism: Mycena leptocephala; assembly: GCA_029378395.1. NCBI lineage: Eukaryota > Fungi > Basidiomycota > Agaricomycetes > Agaricales > Mycenaceae > Mycena > Mycena leptocephala. Next base: position 2,519 of record JARJLF010002638.1, on the reverse strand, counting down.
AGATGCATATACTTGGGCGACTACAGGCTTCAGATCTGCAAATTGGTTGGGCACCGTCCCGGTTTGCTTCCCGCAGTCGTGCAAGTCGTTCTCGACGTATGCGTTTCCGTTTTTTCTCCAGTACGCACGAAAAAAAAAAACGGCGCCGATTCCGCCGAGCGCGCAGTGCGTGGTGTACGAAGATTGTCTTGGGGTTCACCGTCGTGTGAAGAGGAGTCGGCCTGCGCAGAGCTCAGTTCGTCCCAAAGTTCAAATCGAGCCGGCTGGTTGCAATTGTTGACTTCAAGGCGCAGGAATCTCCTACGCGGTAGCCTTTGTTGCGATTAATATTATTGAGAACGTTCGGAAAATCTGCGAGTTAGAATTCTTAGATTCGCTGGCTTGAATGTGTGCGCCTGCGATTTATTGCGATGGTCTCCGGTTGGAAATGACGCTTGAGTATCACGTTCGTGAATGGGGGAGCCGCCGAGCAAAGGGGACTGTAGACCATTGGATCTCACATCGACGAGAACTCAACTTCGCGGTGCATTTGACTCGAATCTTGAAAAATTTAAAGAGCGCACACCCGAGTCAAGACTCGGAAACTTGCAATGTATTTTGCGCGGGCGCGGCATTGGTTAATTAAGTAACGGACGGCGCTGACTGGCTACTCAGACCAGGTGTGCAGTTCCGTAGTGCTCAGGTGTCTTACGGTTCTTGACTGCGGGAGTCACAGCACCTGATGTGGGGCAAGTAAGCAGGTATTCACAGAGCAGGGGTACATTGAAACTGCATGCATGCTGAGTCACTGCATGATAGACAGGCGGCCCAGTAGTTGTTTTACGAGAGCGAGAGCTTTCTTCAGCTGCAGGCTCCAGATGAGTTCGAATTTGTGCGCCCAGAGAACAGAGAACGGGAATAAACTACATTAGCTCTCCCCGTAGGCAAGAGAGATTAGTAGGTTACGCAAAAAAGCTTGTTCAAGGGTAAAGGCGAGGCATATTTTAGAGAGTTATGTGCATTGGAAGTGGACAGGAGTTGCATGATTTAGCAGCACCGTAGGAAAGCCTGAGCCTTGAAGAATTTCCCAAGAGAAAAGGAGACTCAGATGGCGAGACTTGGAGCCGATGTCTTTTCAAGTTTTCACCAGATGCACGACAAAGGAGTCCAGGTAATTTAATAGCTATTCGGCCAGGTTGAATTCAACAAGGTGGAAGTCAAATCCAGTTGGCAACAAACCACGGAAAGCCTGGAAAGGTACCGGAAAGGTATGGTGTGGTAAAGGTGGGTCCTGGTCCTGGTGGGATTATTAATCAGTGATACCATCAGTGCAATTGTGATGGATATCAGCAACATCAGCGCACTGCCGCCTTGCTACAAATGGCTCTGTTACGACCTTCGACCTCGAGTCTTTCGACTGTGCTCAGGCCATATGCGCTCGAGCCTCGAGTAGCTCGAACTCTCGTTTTCCGCGCTCAATTGCGTTCTAATTGTCCACGTAGCATCAGCAAAACCTGGGTCTGCTACGCAGTTCTACATAGTTGGTGTAGTCTCTGTAGTTTAGGGCACCACCTGTGTAGTTCTGTGTAGTCCAGGCCAGTTTACGTAGTCTCTGTAGTTGGACTGTAGTTCTTCTGTAGAACTCTGTAGTTTACCCGCAGTCTGTCAGAAAAATTTGTTGCTGTTGCGCTCTTTGCTTCAAGCTTCTATTGACTTTAGTTACAATTTCTAATGAACTGACCTGTGATAACATACTTTTACTGACTCCTTTTATTTACAAATTAAATTAAATTAATTGAACTGCTTCTGGCGGGAATCGAACTCATGACCTCGTGCAAACAGACAAAATTTAAGTGAGCAAATTACCGTTCTATCAAAGTGACCATATATACATGTAGAAACTCAAGCATGATATGGGGTCCACACTGTTGCCCAGGCTTCAACACTCTTCAACTGCTACCTCACCGCAAAGATTCACATCTTTCTTGTGTATCATGAAGAAAATATTATTAAGAGGGAAATAGACCATGAATTGGGTGAATACTATGACGTTCCAAACATTGCATAAATCAAACCGGAAAAAAAACTTTTGAGTTGAGAAAACTTTTTTTGGTCGCCACCCAGAATCCTTCTAGATTACATCCATACATAGCATATGCATGTAATAACAGTATCACCTCATCCTGGGACCCTCAATCTTGGATTCGTGGCCAGATTGAGTGCCATCAATTGAATTTGATGGGCTGACATATTGCAAGCGTACGGCTCGATCCTCGGTCTAGTATTCAATTCAGGGCATATATCATTTGGAGACACTGGTTGCATGGCAAGCCAATTGCATTCAGGTTCAACTCTAAAAAATTTGCGAATTTCGGAATTGTGCGGAAATTCCGAGGAAAATTCAAAGTTCCGAGCTGGTCAAACTTTTTTTTGAGCCCTCCCATAGAGAGGACGCATAAGGACATGGCTTGAGGTTGGTTGGATGGCTGTTTATGTCACCAAGCTTGTTTGAAACTTAGAACCCAACACAGGGTGCGCCG